>VSMD01062208.1:0-11793 GCA_008750895.1 Mirza zaza | reverse complement strand
GCGCGGTGGCTCAAGCCTGTAATCCTAGCTCTCTGGGAGGCCGAGGTGGGCGGATCATTTGAGCTCAGGAGTTCAAGACCAGCCTGAGCAAGAGCGAGACCCCATCTCTACTATAAATAGAAAGAAATTAATTGGCCAACTAATATATATAGAAAAAAAAAATTAGCCGGGCATGGTGGCACATGCCTGTAGTCCCAGCTACTTGGGAGGCTGAGGCAGCAGGATTGCTTGAGCCCAGGAGTTTGAGGTTGCTGTGAGCTAGGCTGACACCATGGCACTCACTCTAGCCTGGGCAATAAAGTGAGACTCTGTCTCAAAAAAAAAAAAAAAAAAAAAAGGCACATTAGAGGCAAAAAGTCACCAAATCTCAACTGTACTCTGTTGGGATACCATTAGATTATACCATAGAATCATACTTATTTATAAAGATTATTTTTGATTCACCAGAAGATATTAAAGCGTGTACCATTACTCTGTTTAAGATGGCGAGAGAACATACATGACATTTTGGAAAGATTTCAATCCAACATGCTTGTGATTTTAAAAGTCTGGTCGCTTAAAAGTTCTGTTATCTACAGTAGTCAATATATAAATCTGATACTCCATCCAGCTGCCTTTTCCTTTAGAAAGAAGTTCATTGTCAATTTTTTTTCCAGCTGCATTTCATATCAATTATTAATCCTGTAGATAAAAGAGGATCAACATGGCAACAAAGTATTTTGAAAATAGGCTCTTGTGATTTGAAGATCAAATAAATCATTAAATTAAATTACTACATAATCAAATGTTTATGACTGTTTAAAGTTGGCCAGCCAGTGGCACTCTATAAAGGGACACCGGCTGAATAATGTCATAAAATACAGCAGCCAAACTCTATCTTATCACCTTAAAAGCCATTTGTGTAGTTCTTACATGGGGATGTTGGCTGTTCAGGCTGGTGGACAACAATTCCGTGTGTCAAGAAGCAGCTGTGACATTATGTCAGCTGCTTTCCAGGAAGCTGAGGGCCAATAGTGCAGCCCACAGGGAGCTATTATTTTCCTTAATACTTGATTTTGTAGTGTTTTTGCCCATTTTAAAGGCACTTGGAAATTTTTTACCTCATCAAAAAGTGGGAGAAAAACACAAATAAAGCTGCCTGTAAGGTAAACTTAAGTAGAATTTGGAAGTTCTGGAAAAATAACACTAATGCTCAGTTTGCCACTGTTAAAAATAATAAAGCACAGTTCATAACATGTGGCCATTATCCTTATTTCTTGGCAAGCAATAGCATTTCCACTTCCAAATTGAGCTAGACAGCTGAAGAGTAAATCATAATTAGAAAAGTACATTTCCTCTCTGGTAATCTGAACATGCTAAGATTTATCACTCTTATCTCATAACTTCATGTGGTTTGCTTTCATCCATTCTTTCTTTATCAGAAATATAGAGGGATTTCTAAAAAAAATAATTTAAAAAAAGACCTGTCTCTAATGTATTAGCAAATTCTGGAACTTTTAAACTAGTTATAAAAGGCTACTTTAGAAGCATATAAGGTGTTCTGTTGACTGGTAACTTGAATAGGAAAAAACGAGCAAACCAACCAACCTTATTGAATGGCTGGGAGGGATTAAGGCTGCTACTGCATGACAGAGGTTGTGAAGGACACAAAATTGGTCCAATCCATACAATTGATTTTTTAAAAAGGTAATAGAATTTTAGGGGTTGAGGGAATCCAAGTGTGTGGGCCTGGACTAGCAGCATCGGTATCACCTGGGAGCCTGATAGAATCACAGATTCATGGATCTCATCATCCCAGGGCACCTGAATCTGAATCTCTAGGAGTAGAGCACAGGAATATATGTTTTATAAAACTCTCCAGGTGATTCTGATTGTGCTAAAGTTTGACATCCCCCTGTTGACTGGCTGTCTTCTCTGACATCATTGCTGATGTCATTGACTCCACATTGAATGTATAGAGGGACATTCTTATCTTCCAAGGCAGTCCGTTCCATATTTGGACAGCTTTGACTTTTCTGAGATCGATCTTCTGAATATCGAACTGACAACAGTATCCCTGATCTCTCTTCTATGGCCCTGATTCTGCTCATTAGAAGCTGCACAGACAAGCTCAGTGGTTAAGAGAACAGACAGGTTCTCGGCTTGAATGCGAGCTCTGTCACTAATGCATGTGTGACTTTGGGCAAGTTATCTGATCTCTCTGAGCTTGTTTCCTCATCTATAAAAGAAGCTTAGTATTAGTGTCTCCCTTATAGGGTTGTGGTGAGAATTGAGATAATGCATATACTTACAAAATAGTGATGATTATTATTCTATTAGTAGGTGATGACTTTTTAAAATTTTAAAGACAGTAATCATGTTTCCTCTGAGTCTGTTTCTATCCAAGATCGATGTCCCCAGTTCTTCTGCCATAAATATTATGACGTTTTTGGATCCTCTCACCATTCGGATTGGTTTTCTCTGAATGCCCTACAGTCTGTATATCTATGTCCCTGCCAAAATGTGGCTTCCAAAATGGAAGGGGTCTCATATTCCATTTGCATAAGTGAACACCACCATGGCCTATTTATTTATTTAAGAGACAGGGTCTCACTCTGTTACTCAGGCTGGAGGGTAGTAGCCCAATTACAGCTCATTCCAACCTTGAACTCTTGGGCTCAAGCAACCCTCCCACTTAAGCCTCCCAAGTAGCTGAGATTGCAGGCATGCACCACTATGCCCGGCTCATTTTTTAAAGGTTTTGCAGAGGTGGGTCTCCTTATGTTGCCCAGGCTGGTCTTAAACTCCTGGTCTGTAGTGATCCTCCTGCCTCAGCCTCCCAAAGGGCTGGTATTACAGACATGAGTTACCACATCTGGCAGGTCTCTTTATTTTAAATACCATTCTTCTGTCAATGTAGTCAAACTTAGCTATTTTGATAGTTGTTTCATCGTGTGATTCATGCTGACCTTGCTTTCAACTAAAACACTAAGACATTAACATTTTTTTTTAATTTTTCATTATTATGGGTACACAATGGTTGTCTATCTTTATAGGGTGCATGTGATGTTTTGATGCAAACATACAATGTGTATTAATAAAATCAGGGTAATTGGGATATTCATCACCTCAGACATTTATTATTTATGTTAGGAACATTCCAATTCTATTCTTTTAGTTATTTTAAAGTAAACCCTACCTTATCGTTGATTATAGTCACTTTGTTGTGCTATCAAATATGGTTCATTCTAACTATTTTGGCACCCATTAACCATCCCTACTTTATCCCCCCCTCCCTGCTACTCTTCCCAGCCTCTGGTAACCATCATTCTACTCTCTGTCTCCATAAGATCAATTGTTTTTAATATTTAGCTTCCACATACTAGTGAGAACATGTGCAATTTGTCTTTCTGGGCTTAGCTTATTTCACTTAACATAATGTTCTCAGGTTCCATCCATGTTGTTGCAAATGACAGGATTTCATTCTTTTTCATGGCTATATAATAATCCATTGTGAAACACTAAAGTCTTCTAAAATATTATTTTTAATTACACAATGACACATGCTAACTAAGCAAAAACAGGAAAAGAATGCTAGTGATAATTATTACAGAAATAACTATGATTAAAATTTTGGGATTTCCCTTTCTAGACTGTAAAAAAGTGATATTAGATAGTGAATGTTTTGGAACACAGCCAACATCACAGACTTGGGGGCCTGAGCAGCCTCTATTTAAGTTCTGGGAGCTGTGTAATAGTTTGAAAAATTGTATAATCACTTCTAATCCCATTCCTCACTGGTAAAATGGAAATAATGACATCTACTTTATTAGTTTATATGAGATTTAAATGAGATACCGTTTGTGAACCAAAATACAAAACCTCAAAAAATGGCATTTTTATCGTCATCATCATAATTACATGAATTACATGTATATTTTACAAACCTTTTGATTTGATATCAGATTTTTTTCAGTCAAAAACAGCTATTTTAATGAATTTACTTTTTGTACTTTTTATTTTGAAATTATTATAGATTTACAAGAATTTGAAAGAATATTCCAAAGAAGTCCTGTGTACCCCTCAGCTTCCCCCAGTGGCAACCTCTTATGTAACTATAGTACTTTACCAAAGCCAGAAAATTGTCATTTGTATAATATCACTAACTAGACTGTAGATCTTATTTGTACTGCACCAGTTTCAATACATTTATTTTTACAACATCTTGTTAAATTGCCGTATTATATAAAACACAATTTATATAACCATTCCCCATTAGGAGCATTTTGTATGCGTAGTCATGAATATGTGTGTGAGTTTTGCCATTGTTAGCAATGCTGTGATTAACACTCTGGTAGCTAAGTATTTATGTGCATCCTTAATTATTTAATTAAGAAAATTCCTGGAAGTGTAATTATTAGGATGAAAGGTCTGCGAGGTTTTTTGATTTCCAATTCACATCACTAAATTGTTCCAGAAGGGCTTGCCAATACATACTTTCACATGAAGTATTTGAGAATACCTATTTCTTCACACCCTTGTCAGCATTGAGAATTACAATTCGTTCTACCTTTCTTGATTTGGTAGATTAAGGGATTATTGTTTTAATTTTAGTGTCTTTGATTAATAATGAGGTTGTCTTTATTAATCATTTATATTTCTTTTTTGTATGGTTGTCAGTTCAAGCCAGTTCAAGCCTGAGCCTTTAAAAACACACACACAAACACATGCATGCACCCACACACACAGACATGCACACACACTGTTCCATGCCTCTCCCATCCTGTATTTGTACACAGTGTTTTTGTTTTTTTTTTAATGGGCCAGAGTGTAGGAACTTACATTTTCCCCACTGTAATCATCTTGTTAAATTCAGCCAAATGTTGCAGCTTTCTGGATCCTGACTCTCTCATCCTGTGTTTGCTGTCTTTTCTGGTTTGTTTTTAACTGCAAATCTGATAAATATGCAAAATAAATTTTTATTCTTATCTTTCAAAACAGTGTTAGCAAGACAGAGCTCTTGCCCAGAGCCTGTGGCACTCCCTCAGGAACTAGCCCTTGTCTTGACACCAACCAGTTAATTAGATGGGTTACTGGGTTACTTCCTAGTAAACAGAGCTGTCACCACTGCCGCGGATGTTGTCAGAATCCTGAGCGTTCAAATGCTTTCTGCGCCTTAGCGTGGATCACTGCGGCACTGTGTGTTGAGGTGCTCTGATGCAACAGGATCACAAAATTTTGATTCCCTGTTGGCTGTAGACTTCTAAGAGGCTGGTGATAATATCTCACTTGTCTTTTTCTGTCTCTCCTCATCCCTCCCCCAGTTTCTTTCCATAGTAGTCATTCAATGAAAGTGTATAAAACTGAATATAAACTTTCCTGGCTCTTATGCATGTAGGGACAAATGATTCACCTCCTCCCCCTCTCCTACAGTTAGCCTTTTCAATCCTACATCCAAGTAGCAATATATGCACAATAAAACCTCAATTAACTGGACTCCAATTAGTGAGAAATTTCAATTAATTAGATAATGTTATGCATTCGTGGCTTAAAAAGGAGAGAAATTGCACGAAAAATCCTTATACCCTATAGTTTTTAAAGAGTGCTTTCTGATTTGTTTTCTGGATTTATGGAGCTATAGTAAAAATTTATTATTGAAAGATGAACTTGAAGCACTGATAGTTTCTAGGTCAGAAAGATTAAATTGTCTTCTTTAATGAGAAAAGCAGACTGATACACTTTGAAAAATATTTCCAAGGAGAATTGAAGCTTGAAAAGAAACTTCTGGTTAATTGAAGTTTACTATAACCTCTTTTCACTGAAGTCTAGCTTCGGTGTAGTTTCAGACCATGAACATTTTGATCATTAGTTATTTGCCCAAGCCCAAAATCTGTATTTCTTGCCAAAGCACTTTACAAATTGTCTCATTGAATCCTCACAACAAAGTAATGTACAGAACATTTTTAGAGGAAAATAATTCACACGGCCTTCTAATGCTGTGGTCAATTATTTTTAATTCCATACTTATCTAATATGCAGTGATAAAACTAGATTTGAACTCATAATACAGCACTTATTAAAATATCAAACCAAAGACAAATTCAGGACTCTAATACAAATAAAATGATAAAACAATGAAATTCAGATAAACCACATATAATTGATGTAATGGATGGTCTTATTTGAACTTTGGGTTCAATATAGGAAAGAAAGATTAATGTTTACTTGATTCTTTTGATTTTGAGCACTATGAATCGTTGCTCGAACACTTACCATTATTATCAGTATTATTAGTTTTTTCTTGTTTTTAATGATCTTGTTTTTAACCTTGACCCTTTGTTTTGATGGGGATAATCATTTGCATACTAATGCACCTCGACAATACTCAAAAGTTTTAAAAAGTTGTTTTATAACAAATTTTTCACCGTGGGTTTACTCTTACCCTTACTGCTAATGAGCTGGGATACGTTGGTCTGTACAAACCAGGACCCACATGTATCCACTTCCATAGTGTGGGTGGTCCTGACTGCTGTGATGGGTTATTTGAGTCTAGTTTCCCTTTATTACTGTAGACTGTACAATGGTCCAGTTTCCCCATCACTTTTCTCTACTTAAATGACTCTCAAGCTCTTATTTGTGCAGCTTGCTCTGAGCCCTTTTGGCATTTCATGTGGTGAGAAGGAGATTGGAGATACAAGTAAACCATGGGCACAATGTTAACGGGTGATGGGCATTCTAACAAGCTTAACAATGTTTATATTACTTTTTTCAATTTTTGTTAAAGTGTAAATTCCAATTTTTGTTGAAGTGTAATTCCAAATTAAAAAATTCTAAGGTAACTTTACAGGGGTTGACATTTTAAGAACATTTTTAACAGCTTTATTATGATATAGTTCACATACCATACAACTCACCCTTTTAAAGGGTACAAGTCAATGTATGTTTGACAAGTCAATGTATGTTTAGTATGTTTGCGGAGTTGTGCAACATCTTGTTCCATGTATCGGTATTTCATTCCTTTTTATGACAAAATAATATTCCCTTATATGGATATTCCACATTTTGTACATTTGTCAGTTGATGGACATTTGGGTTGTTTCCACCTTTTGGCTATCATGAAACATTTGTGTACAAGTTTCTGTGTGGACATAGATTTTAATTTCTCTTGAGTATATATTTAGGAGTAGAATTGCTACGTCAAATGTTAACTCTGTGTTTTCTTGTTTGAGGAACTACCAGACTGTTTTTCAAAGTGCTGCAGCATTTGACGCAGCTCCAGTTTCTCCATAACCTTACCAGAACTTGTTATTATCTATTGGTTTTAGTCATCCTAGTGGATGTGAAGGGGAATATCAATGTAGTTCTAAATCTCTCTTAAACTGTGTTCAGTACTAATTTCATTTGCCTGTTTTTGTTGCATCACTTACTGCTCTTTTTTTTTTTAAAATGGAAATCATTACTTTGGGTTTTATTTGACTGCTCTAAACTTATTTTAAAGTCTTCATCAGACTAGTGCATAAATTACTTTCATCTGGAGTAAATTAATATTCTAATTGCTTAGTCTTTCTTAGTACTATCGTTTCTCAAATGTTTTGGAATTTCAGTGTGTAGTTTTATCTTTAGTTGGATATATTTAATTCAGACCTTTCCCCCATAGTGCTCACATCTCCCTCCCCAAATGTTGGATGGTGGCTTCAACTGGCTCATCATGTACCTCTATCCGGAATCTATAACAGAATTTTGCAGACTCACCCTCGAGACAATACGGGATGTTACATGTCCAGTTAGTGAGCCAGTAGGAGACTTCCTCAGGAAGCCGTATTTGATCTGTTGACTTTCACCTTGCTCAAGACATAGCCCTGGTTGTTGGTCAGTGCTCCCTTTCTCCAGCCTTCCTTCACAGGTGTGGTCAGAAGGGCTGATAATTTAGAGGACTAGGAATGAGTTGGAGGTGGCGCTTAGCTTTAGGTATTAAAACTGTCACATGTCCCCTGACTGCAGCTCTGCCCATATCTTTATGTTTCCTTTGTTGTTTTTAGTCTACAAAGATGTTCATTTTGGTTTTGTATCTAGTTTTTAAAAACATTTTCTATTTTATCTTTCCTATTTATGTGGCTAAAGCAGAGGGGGTGTGTTTAAGTGTGGACTCCCTGGGTGGCGTGGGCTCCCTGGGTCATCTCGACTAGAAGTCTTGCGTTACTAAAGGAAGGAAAGCTGGGCTAGGGAAACTCAGCAGCGGAAGCTAATGGGAGTTGACTGTTCTGCAGGCATGGAAATAGAGTGGAAATTTTATTTTTGTCTTCCCAGCATTCTTTCTCTCATTAGGTAACCCCAGCTCTCCTCCGGGAGCCTCCCCTTCCTTCTGACATTGGGAAGTATGATTGGGGTTTGGCTCATCAATATGGATTCAAGGCCTGGACGCAGGAATTGGTTCAGGGATGAGCAAATAACCCAGGGGGGTCCAGCGAGATCCTTCCCTATTGTTTTCATATCTCTGTTCCCAGCATCTTCTCTGTAGAATGGGGGTCATAACACTGTCTGTTTCACAGAGAGTCAGGGGTGAGGAGCGCTCTGCACATGTTGGCTATTATCCTTATTGTTATTATGATTCCATGTGAAATTTAGAGGAGGGAGAAATCACCTTCGATGGAGCTGGTCTAGGAGGGATTTTTAATGGATCTTGAAGGGTGCATAGGTGGTTGATGGATAGGAACGGAGAAAAAGCATTACGCAGAGGCAGAAGAGGACAATACGGTGGTGGACAGGAGGGATTGTGAGGAGGAGGGTGGGAGAATGCTGACGGTGGATGTGGCATGGGGCACATATTGGGAAACTTGTTGGGGCCTGAACCAAGGAGCTGGCTTTACACACACACACACACACACACGTAATTTTTTTAGTGGTGTATACATTTGTATAACATTACATTTTTATAAAAAATTGTGATTTGTACAAAATTGAAGAGGGATTTTAATGAGTTACGAATTTGTTATATTTGGTTGTGTCCACATCCCTTTTACTATTATTTTCCTTAAACAAATAGATCACTGTAGGGACTACAGCAAGATGTGAGCAAACGAAGCCTAGCCTCTTTTGAAATATTTGAAGACATGACATCAAATGGGTAGACTGGAGCAGTGATTATTGCCTTTCGAGAAGAAGTGTGCTCCACGCTTTGCTCCGGTCATCACCATCTCAACTCCCTCTTGTTCCGAACCCTGAGCACGTGTGTCAGCCGCATTTATCATCACACTAGTCTCTTGTTTTTCTTACGCTCAGTTCCATACATTCATTTTCATCCCCTACTTGGCCTCTGTAGGCATTTTAGTTTGTGACTCATGTATAAAACCAATCTTGATTTTTTCCCCTCTGAAGCTGAATTTTTATAGGTATTTCTTCTAAGTATTCTAAGACAAGCTAAAAAGCAGCATTAATTATCCTAAATACTGAACAGCTGAGTTCATGCCAACTCCCGGTTGTAACTCATGTATGCCACCTTTCTTGGCCTGGCTAATTTTATGCATTCATTGAGAAAGGGGATTTGCCAGGAGTTGTTTTCTATCTGATGGTAAGCCAACAGTTGCTGTGAAATCATGCCAACACGTGCCAAGCTGTCACCTCTGCATGCCTGTTTATCAGGGAGTTCATTGTACAAGTCCCCTGTCTACTATTACATCATATTTACTTGCTCAGATTGATAAAGGTCCATGCCCAGATGAACAAATTCTTAGGAAGTTGCTATTTTTACCCGATTCCCCAAACCACATATGAGTGACAAATATTTCCATAGGATTAATGAATAGGTGTTTCAGTCTCCTCCACCCTTATTAAATACTAGCTTTTTCTTTCATACTTGGAACTCCGTTGAATTTGTGGATGAGAAACATTTTCCATATGTAACGAATCCAAGGACTTTTTAACCTATTAGATTTTGTTGTATATATTGGTCAATCTTTTAAAGAATGGCTTCCAATCTAACCAAGAATCAAATAACTTGAGAATCTGGTACTCCTTCATTTAGAATATTTTCATATTTTAAAAGTAATATGCATAGAACTTTCTTTTGATAAGATCAAGAATTGACCAAGGAAATCATATAGCTTTAGCCATCTGCATTTTTATGATATGCCAAAAAATTTCCTTAGCTTCATAGAAACCACATAGAAACCAAATGACTTGGTTTTATTTCCACTTCTCTAGGCAACAAACCAATTATTCAGTCTCCATGGACACCCGGTCGAGCAACAGTAGTTAGATCTGTAAAAACTGCTATCTGACTTGGAGTCTGATGGTGGCCTGCCCATCAGCTCTGGGGTGACAATTCAGGCTTGACCTTCTAAGGCTGTGGTCCCCAACCCCTGGGCCATGGACCGGTACCAGTTGGTGGCCTGTTAGGGACCCAGTCGCAGAACCCACAGAACTCCACTACCCTCTACCCCTTAACTCCCAACTCTATCCCGTGGAAAAATTGTCTTCCACAAAACTTAGGAAAGGCAGGGGGAAGGGTGCTGCACAGCAGGGAGTGAGCGGTGGGCAAGCAAAAGAAAGTTTATCTCTGTTTACAGCCACTCCCCATCACTGGCAGCACCACCTGAGCTCTGCCTCTGTCAGATCAGTGGTGGCATTAGATTCTCATAGGAGCAAAAACCTTGCTGTAAACTGTGCATTTGAGGGATCTAGGTTGCGTGCTTCTTATGAGAATCTAATGCCTGATGATCGGAGGTGGAGCTGAAGCAGTGATGCTAGTGCTGGCTGTCAATGTAATAAATGTAATGCGCTCGAATCATTCTGAAAACATCCCCTCCCTCCCCCCATCCGTGGAAAAATTGTCTTCCATGCAACTGGTCCCTGGTGACAAAAAAGGTGGGGGGCAAGGGACTGATTAAGTATGAGATCACATGTGAGCATCGGGAACAGTGCCAAGCTATCCTTCCTGGTACTTTACCAGTTTCTTAATTTGTGGAGGTTCACAAATAATTCTGGTCCTTGTCTTGAAAGCTGAGCATTTAGCTCCAAAATAAGGCAGCGAGAATGGTAAAAAAAAAAAAAAAATTAAACAAAACAAAACAGGTCTAGTTGACATAGATTTATTTTCTGCTTGGTTAAACAAGAAGCCTTGAATACTGATGGGTATATTAACTCAGTTAAGAAATAATAAATTTTTGAGGTGGGGGGGGTTGGTGGTTCATGGCTGTAATCCTAGCACTCTGGGAGGCTGAGGCAGGAGAATTGCTTAGCTCAGGAATTTGAGACCAGCCTGAGCAAGAGTGAGATATGTCTCTGTTAAAAATAGAAAGATTAGCTGGCATGGTGGCACCACCTATAGTTCCAGATACTGTGGAGGCTGAGGCGGGAGGATCACTTGAGCCCAGGAGTTAGAGGTTGCAGTGAGCTAAGATAATGCACGTCACTGCACTCTACCTGGGTTGACAGAACAAGATATTGTCTCAAAAAAAAAAAAAAAAAAAAAAGAAAAAGAAAAAAGAAAGAAAGAGGGCGGGCGCGGTGGCTCAAGCCTGTAATCCTAGCTCTCTGGGAGGCCGAGGTGGGCGGATCGTTTGAGCTCAGGAGTTCAAGACCAGCCTGAGCAAGAGCGAGACCCCATCTCTACTATAAATAGAAAGAAATTAATTGGCCAACTAATATATATATAGAAAAAATTAGCCGGGCATGGTGGCGCATGCCTGTAGTCCCAGCTACTTGGGAGGCTGAGGCAGCAGGATTGCTTGAGCCCAGGAGTTTGAGGTTGCTGTGAGCTAGGCTGATGCCACGGCACTCACTCTAGCCTGGGCAATGAAGTGAGACTCTGTCTCA
>VSMD01062203.1:0-86928 GCA_008750895.1 Mirza zaza | reverse complement strand
GTGGTATATGTATACCATGGAGTACTATTCAGCTCTAAGAAACAATGGTGATATAGCACATCTTATATTTTCCTGGTTAGAGCTGGAACCCATACTACTAAGTGAAGTATCCCAAGAATGGAAAAACAAGAACCACATATACTCACCAGCAAACTGGTATTAACTGAGCAGCACCTAAGTGGACACATAGGTACTACAATAATAGTGTATTGGGCAGGGGGACGGGGGTGGGGGATGGGTAGATACATACATAATGAGTGAGAAGTGTACCGTCTGAGGGATGGTCATGCTGCAGACTCAGACTTGTGGGGGGAGGGGGGGGAAAGGGCATTTATTAAAACCTTAAAATCTGTATCCCCATCATATGCCGAAATAAAAAAATAAAAAAATAAATAAAAAAAAAAAACACAAAACAAACAAACAAAAAAAAACTGCATTGTCTTCCAGTTCTAGACGCTTGAATGCTGCAATCAAGGTACAGGCAGAACCATGCTCCTTCTGGAGCCCACAGAGAAATCCTTCCTTTCCTTCTTGCTGCTGGTGGTTTGACTGCAGTCTTCGGCATTTCTCAGCATGTAGCTGCATAACTCCAATCTCTGCCTTCCTCCTCACGTGAGTCTGTCTGTGTGTCTCTGTATTCACCTGGCCGTCTTCTTAAAAGGGCCCAGTCATACAGGATTAGGGGTTCACCCACTCCATTATGATCCCAACTTAATTAATTATATCCACAATAGCCCCATTTCCAAATAAGTCCACATACTGAGGTACTGGGGGTTATTACTTCAACACATCTTTTTCAGGTAGACACAACTTCAACCCATAACACAAAGAAACTTTAAAATAGATCTGCATATGTTGCAGAGTTAAATAGAAATAGTAGAATGCATTTAATTCTACAGGCTGTTTAGCTGTTTTCATTTCTATGGCTGCCTCTGAAAGAAGGAATTTTCCACAATTTTCGTAATTGTAAACCTCTTGAATCTGAAATTAGAAGTTGATCTGGGTAGAAAATATTTCTAAGCAGCAGGAAATAACCGGAGTTCTCACATCTCCCAGAACAAGTTATTCATGAAATTGTTGACTATGATGCTATGTTGAGCCATATTTTAAAAAATTTGAATCATGTTTTTATATGGGCTGCCTGACAAGGCTATCTTTTGGATATGATCTAATGGGAAAATCGTGGGTGATGACAAGGGGTTAGTTTTTGTACAATCCTTTCAAATCTATAGCTGGAGTTGAATGAGTAATTTCTTTCTAGACAGTTTATTAGTTTGGAGCGTTTAGGCTGTGATTTGCATTCATCCAGGGATCTTTTATGGTGTCTTTCTTGCAAATATAAATATTATAGTGAAGCCTTATCATTGAAAAGTAGTTAAAACATCAAGTAAATGAACAAGGTGAAATGGAACTTAAGACGTGTATGTTTATGAATAGAAAAATCTTTTTTTCTCCTGTAAACAGAAAAGCATCAGATTATTGGTTTCTTCTCTTTCAAGAGCAAAAGAAGAATGGAGCAGAAAGTTCACCATGTGCTTATCTAATGTACTTTCTTATTGAACATTTCCACGGAAAAGAGGCTGCAAGTCTAAGAAAAAAAAAAAAAAAAAAGGCAAAACATGCGATAGACTATTCCCTGCCTGACACTCAGTGGTGACTGCTGAGAACTGCAGCTCACGACCTGTGAGAGTTCTGCAGAAAAACACACGAAGGAAAAACACCTTTGGAGTTTATTGTTCTCTACACTCACAGGAGCCCTCCCATTTTTTTTTAAGGAGCTGAGTGGATCACCAGGAACTAACCCTAGAAAGCTGAAAGGTGGACCGAAGTCATGGAACCTGGAAAATGTCCGATTCCCTGTAACGTTCTCACAGAGACATCCAAAAGCAGGAAAAAAACAGAAAATAGGTTTTCCAGTTTACTCTTTTAATATTGCTTCACTTTTCTCATCTAATTATTTTAAAGGAAAAATAATAAAAATCAGTGTAGAGTTCTGCAATGAGAAAAAAATCAGGGGAAGAGCTTACTAAACAAACCAACCAGATGAGATTATTAATTGGTACCACCTTTCTGGAGATTTATTTGGCAATCTATAAGAAAAATCTGTTTGTATTTTTAAAAAATTTCCTCCCTATTCAGAAAATTCATTTCTATGAATTTATCCTGGTAAAATAATCATTCATCTACTTAAGGATTTGCATAGAAGGATGTTTATTACCTCACCATTTGTTAGCAAAGATTGGAAAACACAACCAACAATAGAGATGCAATTTTCTTTGTTGTTCTTACTAAAATAATATTGAGTAAGAGAATATTTAATAACATAGAAGATGTTCATGTATTTTAACAAAAATTGGTTACAAAATATTGAAATTTTATAAGAAATATATGTGTAGTATACAATGTAATACAAGAGAAAAAAGACTAAAATAATACAAATCAAGATATTAACAATGATTTTAAATCTAGGAAGTGAAAATATGAATTAAATTGCCATAAGAAAAGGAATTATTTTTTAAACGAAAAAATACCCAATAAAACTGTATTTTCTTTAAAAAGTAGAACTTAAAATAGAAGTTACTACCAAAGGGTAGGGACAATGGATGAACAGGAGAAACTGATCATTAAAACATGAAATTACAAACTCATAGGGGTCCTGAGTTCAAATATGAAAAGAAGCAATAGCTGAATCCCAGTAATCTCAGATTTGGAGGGCCAGGGAGGGAACAAGGAATCAAAGGACGTCTGTGATGAAGCTGCATTATGTTTCAGCCAGATTGATTACTTAAGCCATTTCTCCATTTGGTCTTTAACTGTGACTCCCTGCAGGTGGCAAACTAGCCAAAGAGTCCTATCTCTGTTGGACCTGGAACACATTCCTTATATATTCTGAAATTTACTATCCAAATCCAAAATATAGGAAACAATCGTAAGTTCTCTGACTACTTCACAAGGTTATGATGAGGGTCAGCTATGCTGGCAAATGTGAAAATGCATTATAAGCTTTAAGTTACGAGGCAAATGGAGAATGATAATGTGGCCTTTTAATTTTCACTGTCTTAGTGCAGGTGATGAAAGCAGGAAAATCAGGAGTGTGGTTGTATTATTGATACACTGCACAGCCATGTCTAAATAGAAAAGCAACGGCATAAGAACAACTCATCAGAGTGTTGAATGAGATTTCCCTCCCTCTTTTTTCTGTTGAGCCTGAGAAGGCTAAGAGTGGGTGATCTTTGCTTCTTCTCTGTTTAGTTGTCTAAACTCATTTATTGGATTCTTCTTTTCATTTATTATATATTAAAATCCTAGAATTTCCATCTGACTTTTTAAAATAGGTTTCAAGTTTCTTTTATCTTTTTTATAGGTTCCAATTCTCCATCTTCTATTTTCTTGGTAATGTTAATTATAGTTATTTTTAAATTCCTATATGATAACTCTAATATGTAAATCACTCATGGGGCTGTTTTTATTGTTGGGTTTTTTTTTAATATGCAGTTGAACTTGTTGTTTTATTCGCATGACAAATAAATTTTTATTAAATTCCATACATTCTATATGAAAAATCATGAGGGCACTGAATGATGTCCTGTTCCTCCAAAGAGGGTTAAGTGTTCTTTGGCAGCTACATAGAGTACCAGTAGATCACCTACATCCTGCCAAGGCTTGTTTGGGTCTTTGTTAGGGGCTAGTCCATTTTGATTTTGCCTGTATTTTTATGGCATGGCCTCCCCAGCGTCTCTACTGAAAGTCTGGTGTGTTTGCCAGAGCCAGTCCACCATGGCAGGAATTGGACTTCAACCTCTGTCTCTCTAGCATTCCATGTCTACTGGAATATCTACTCATCAATTTAGGTTCAGTTGCTCTTTTTTGCTGGATTGCTTAGTGGCTCTCCCTCCATTGCTTAAGGGGAAAATTGTGAGATTTTTTAGCCCAATTCTCTATGGTTTTCTCCCCTCAAATATTTTGCTCTTTTAGTCCTACCTGCTTTAGAAATTCTGAATTCAGATGTCTGTTGCCCAGCCCAGTAAAACTGCTGTTTTCTGCAGAGACTTAATGCTCCTGTGCTGAAACTGAAAAATGCCTTCAGAAAAAATTAAACCCTAGAGTGAAAGTGATTCTTACCTTAGTTGCTTCCCTTCTCCCAGAAATCATAGCCCCATGTCCTTTCTGTGTTAGTTACTCCCAGATGCCTTCAAATAGTTATGTTATTTATCTTCTCTAGCTTTTATAATTGTTTTCATTGAGAAGATTAGACCAGTATAGCCATTCAGTTATGACTAGAAGCAAATGTCCCGAAGCAGAGCCACATTAAAACAAAAAAAGGAAGTCTGCCAGGAGTCTTGGGAGTGGGGTAGAGAAACAAATTACAAGCTGGCAGGAAGGTTCCTTAGATGGGAGCAATGACTCTCAGTGTCATGGGACCCAGATATTAGTTCAGCATAAGAGGTGAAGCCAAAAGTTTCAATTAAGACTAGAAATTGATTATTAATATATACATGGAAGATGTACTAAAGGAGAGCAAACCAGATCAGGAAAGAGAAGAGGACTTAGGAGAGGTAGGGCAGGGGGAAGGAGGTGAGAGTAGGGAATGAGCACGTGCTTCTGCAGGAGGAACAAGGTTGAGGAAGTCTTCCTGGGGAGAAGGCAGGACATTGTCGAAAAGAGCAAGAAATGTGTTTTCAATATAAGCACTTGGGAGAGCACCTTGGTCAAATTTTATTTAGTTGCAAATAACAAGAACAAATCTCTCATTTAAATCAGAACCTGAAATTATCTAAAGGATATGAGAGAATGAGACCAGTAACTTGTATGCGGGTAGAAGCCCAGGCAGCTTGTCTCTGTGTATGCCTGTGTGTGTGTTTGCTGACCTTCACTTGTGAGTGATTTTCCGAGACTACTGATAAGCATGTCTAAGTTCCAATCCCAAAAGACTGACTCTGAGTGGCCCTCTTTTACCTGTTTTTTTCTCTTGCCCAACTAGTCTTAGCTGACAGGTCTATTCCCATGGGCCAGAAACAACACAGTGCTGAGAATCATTGAGGGCTGGGAAAAGAATTAAAATCTGTCCAATTATAGGGACCCAAAGGAATGCATCCTCTTCACTACGAGAGATGACTTATAATTCAAGGGGATATGGCCCTCCTCTATGTCCAGAGGCATTCTGGATATACCAGAATCCACGCCAAGCCAAAAACAGGCAATTCTGAGCAACTCACCATGGCATCTAATCCAAAAGGAGTTGAGTCACCTTATTTCAAAGAAGAAAAATAAAAAACTTATTCCTAAAATAAGATATACAGCAAAGATTTCCAAAGCCCTAGAAAGGGGTAATATGCAAGACAGTCAGAAAGGAGAGAACTTTTGTTTTCCCCACTGTCCACAAGCCCTGTAACCTGGAGGCAGTGACGCTTTTAAGCATTAAGATTTAGCAGAAATCCTCCGAACAATTCTATGAAATTGAAGTAGCTATACTAAGGGTGATGTTTGGAAATATTTTTCCCTGTTACAGGGAAAAATCCATATCCATTGCACCTGGAGAAAATACTGGGAACCTACACATTCATTTCATTCAGTCATTCATTCAACAGACATTTACTGAAAACACACTATGTGCAAGACTTTATACTAGGTGCTAAGGATAAAGTTAGGAAGATATAGTGCCTGTCCTCATAAAACTTGCCATATAGTTGGAAAGTAATGGGGACCCTGTGTTACAGATTTTCTCCCAATCCTGGCCACCTTGTCTAGTGTGTTCATGGGGATTTCTGCCTCTATTGCTGATAAATGTATCAATCCCTACGTTGGGACCAGAGTCTGAACCTTAGAGACTTTCAGCCTTTCCCCACACCTCTCTCCTGGCAGATTAGATGATAACAGTAACTAGCCGAAACTTCTACTGCACATACTGTGTGTGTGCAATATAGTCTTTTGTGTATATAAATGCATGTAATTGCCACAACACCCATATGAGGTAAGTAATATCATCACCTTTATTTACAAATGAAGAATTGTTACTTACTGGATTTCTATTCCAAATTACATATACTGCCTGGATATTCTCCCTGGGAAAATTCCTACTTTCTGGAAATGCTTTTTACTTTGCCCCACGAATGAGCTCATACACCCTTGGCCACAGTGATTTTGATCACTGGCTGCCTTCCATAGTCAAACCATTACCCCTAAACATACTTGTGCCCTCACTGATCCATTGGGGAGATTCCAGAATTTCCACAACTAAATCATTTGATTTATGATGAATATGTTAATTTCAGAAGCTCTGTGTGATCTATGTCCCTAAATTTTCCAATATTATAAAATCTCCTATCCCAAGGGAAAATAATCCTAATACTATCTTATACAAGTGCAGGAAGTACAAACTCCTCTCCTAAATCCTTTCAAGAATTTAAGTATTGGTAGTATTTAACACAGTTTTACTCAGTATTTCAGGATGACGCAAGGGAAATGGGCACACAAGAAAGGAAAACCTAATGTCAGATATCTCTGTCTCATTGTCCTTTTTTCCTGCCCTTTCAGATGATGTCCTTTACTGTCCTTCAACTCAGGCCAGTTACTTTCTAGCTGAAGACACCCTCCTCATATCAGAAGGCCTCTTTTAATGAACAATTTCCTGAATCCCAGGACAGGACAAACCATGTCCAGGATTTGCCAAAGGAAATCAGTTCAAATAAATAATCTCCTATGAAAGTTCTCCTCTCCACAATTAAAATCCTATTTATGTAGAGGACCTTATCTGCCAACTGTCTCAAATTTCACTGTTTCAAAAGAAAATCTTATTTTACTTTGTAACAACCAAATGGCCCATAGAAGTACTTTTCCCAAAGCTATCTATACCCAATGGTTTAAGAATACTACCTCTTACAATGAGAAGTGGCACAAATGTTGAAATTATAGTCATTGTTAAAGTATTCCATGAGCCCGTGCTAACTTCTTGGTGGGGAACACTCCAAATCAAATTATTTCAGTGTTTCTCACCACTACTTTCACCTAGTATCTCTGCAAGAGGGAAAGTTTTCCTGCCTACAACTATCTCTTACAGTAGGTAGGGGACCCAGTAAAGGATATATTTCTTCCTTCAAAGCAAATACCAGCCAGGGTTAGGGGTTCTTTTTCCTATGTTCATTTTATAAGTTTTAACACACATTTATGGTTCATTTTCAGTAATATGATGGGCTAGATGGTAAGAGTTATATGTGTATGCAGCACATCTAAAAATGCTATATAACATTATGTATATACAAGAAAGTTAGGGATTTTCTTAGAGGCCAGAAAAAATAAGAAAATGTTAATGCATAGAGATAGGTAATAGTTGGAACTGATGCATGCCCTGGAGGTGTTTGCTGATTTCTGGAAGCCTGAAGTTTGACATTTCATTAACCAACTGTGTGGGGAAAATAAAACAAAGCCCAGCAAGTGGATGGTTATGTTGAAGACCCTTCCATGAACTAGGAAAATAAACCTGTCCAGAGAGACAGTGGAAATGTATGTTTCTTTCTGCATTTATTTGAGATATAACTACAAAAAATTTTATCATAAAATTCCTAACTGCCAGGTCTTATTCACTAAGGTTTGATCCAGAATTAAACATATTTGAACACCAAAACCCCAAACTGAAACATTAGTATAAAACATTCTACTTTATTATTTCCTCCAGAAGCTTGATGAAAGCGAATAGAAAATCTCTTTGGAAGAATACATTTTAAATTCAGGCTTCAAAGAATTCCCAAAGGAAAACTTCCAAGGAATAATCTTATAAGCAGAAATCACTAAACAAATGAGTAAACCAAGCCCCCATGAATGAGAATTAGTACAAAAGGTAAACTATACAATCAGATTGACAAAGGTTCCAAATATTAGAATTTTCATATGGCATTATAATGTTCAGAATACATAATAAGTGTATTTAATATTTTATCTTATATGTAGCACCAAGACACAGATGAGAAAAATGTGAAATGATAGTTGAGAAACAGGTAGGGTAGAGTGAAAAGGTTCAATTTATGATTAATCATAGCAAAAATGAGGGGATGGGTATATACACACTTAATGGGTGTGGTACCTACCATCTAGGGGATGGACATGCTTGAAGCTCTGACTTGGGTGGGGCAAGGGCAATACACATAACCTAAACATTTGTATCCCTGTAATATACTGAAATAAAAAAAATTTTAAATGCAAAAAAAAAAAGACTATGGAAAAGGAAAAAGAAAAAAATGTAGAAGAGACATTGGCTGTAATATTTTCCAGGATTAATAAAGGACATCACTCCTCAGATTCAGAAGGCAAAACAAATTCCAAGCAGGATATATAATAAGAAATCCACACATAGACATATGGTAGTCATATTGCAAAACACCTAAGACAAAGAAAGAAGATATTATTAATAAAAGCAGCCCAAGAGAAAAGACAGAATACCTGGCAATTATCAAAAATTAGACTTACTGATGATTTTTCCTTAAAAATAGAATTGAAGACAGAATATAGTGTGATAATTTCTTAGAAGCAAAAAAAAAAAAAAAATCTATCAACCTAGAATTCTATACCCAGTGAAACTATCCATGGAAATGTGAGAATGGGGAGGGAGGTGTTTTTAGAAAATAAAAACTGAGCATGTTAACTACTTTATTAAAGGAAAGTCTAAAGTAGATATTTCAAGAAGTAAAATGATCCTGAAGGAATATCTGAGATGCAAAAGAATAAAGTGACAGCAAAAAAACAGCAAATATGTGGTAAATCTAAACAAATATAGTTTTAAACAATAACATCTAAATTGTGGGGATAATACCAAATCAAGTTGGACCTAAAATGTTTCATAAAGAGCATTTTGGAAGAGAGGTAATTGGAATTAAAGTGTTCAAAAGTCTTTATATTATGCAGAAGTAACATAAAGATACCTGTTAACTTGAAGTTAAATATGCTTGCTTAAAATGTTAGGTAATACTTAAAGAATATCTATTGGGTTTGCACTATGAGGCAGGAATGGAAAGTCAAAGATCGTTTGGGAAGAACAAATACAGTCGCAAGTCTTTTACTAATTCAGAATAGTGCCTATCCCCTGAGAATGTGTCTCTTATAATTAGAAGTAAAACTCTAAAAACATCGTTGGTTTCTTCCACCTTTCTCCTTCCTCTGCTTTCCTAATTACTCACAGCTAGTGTTTCCCACCCACGCACCACCAAAAACTGCAGGCTAAGCTAAGCTATTTTGGCTGAGACAAAAAGAGCTTCAGCAGCTTGTGCCTCCGGTCTGATAGAAGCTTGGTCCTGTGCTAGCATTGCTGGGCTCCCACATTGCCCCAACATACCCTCGCCTTAACTTCAACCTGGTGCTCAGGTGCCCCTGCGGCTCCTGCTCTCCCTCCCCAGCCCAGACTCCTACTCCCAACGTGTGTTCTTCGCATGTTGCCCCACCTCATAATTCAACCCCTCTCTATAACCGGAGACTTTCTGTCCTATTTACGATAGTTCTTCTTACCAAAGTGGGTTAAAGAAGATGAACTGTGGTGGGAACTATGCCCAGATAAATTAATGTGTCATTTGGGTTTCTTTACACTGGGAGTGATAGGAACCCACTTTGCAGTACCCTGTGTATGGGAGGCTTCACTGAAAAGAATAGACTTGGCAGAAAGGGCAGACAGCTCTAATGGCCCTCAGAGATATTGGAAGCAGGAACTCCAATGCCAGGGAGACTCTCCCTATCTACTACACACATGCACATGTGCACATGCGCACAGACGTGAACACGCATATGCATACACACATGCTCATGCACACACTCATACACACACATACACCCCTCTGCTTCTTTGTGTGCCACCTCTGCCCCCTCCTTCTGTGAATAGCTTTCTTTTCACTACAGTGACCACAGTCACTATTAGCGTCCAGGCTTGTATTTTGCCAGCTTCACCCACCTTCTGCATTACCCAAGAGGTATTGCCGCTTTTCCCTTAGTTTCAAATGAAAAAAATTCCAAGAAAGAGTTTTTACCCACTCAGGCAAATAGAAGTCTGTAAGAGGACTAGAGTTCCCACCTGAGTCCCATGGTTGAAAGGAGCATTGCCCAGAAGAAAAAGGAAGGGATGCAGAGGGGGTGGATTCAGGAAAAATAGGACAGCAGATATTCATGGTGCTATTCTGCAGACATGTGGCAGGAGGTGCCAGTCATTATGCCTCAGCCCAGAGTCTTTCTGCACACTCCAGCCTGGCAGCTTTGGACCTGGTCCTGCTGTTTATAGACAAATTTCCTGCCACCCACCCATCTGATTCCTGAGTACAAACTGCCTGCTGGCTCTCCCCCCACCAACTGTGTTCTCCTTATCCCACAGGAACTTCAGTGTAGTAGCTTTAGCCTCCACCTGAGCCCTTGGCTACTTCTTCAGAGCCAGTGCAATTCCTTGTTCCTTTAGTACTTGTTCCTTTCAGGTGTGTGTGTGTGTGTGTGTCCTGCCGGATCCTGCCTCTGCTTCATCTTCGTTCACCCTTGCAGTGTTACTATAAATGAAACATTGTTTCTTATAGCTGAGTATCAAATGAAAGGTAGGTGTGCTTTTCTGCAGTGGCAGTAATAATAACTGCCACTTACTGAGTTACTGCCATAAGGCTGGTGTCTTAGTGAGTTCTCCAGAAGCAGACCCAAGACAAGGGTTTGGGCACAAATGATTGATATGGGAGGTGATCCCAGGAAGGACCATAGGCAAGTGGAAGTGAGACAGAGAAGGAACAGGAGCCTATACAGGGTGTGGTAATGAGCAGGCTACTGTTGTGAAACTGGTGCTTGATCCCACTGGGCCTTCTGGAATGGTGCTATGGAACACATCTCAGTGTTGCCCAACCCAAGAGTCAAGGGAGTTACATATTTATCTTCCAACTTCTCCTATGCATCAATGGCTGAATGCTGCACTCAGGGCATTAACCCCCCAGCCCACAGCCCTCCTGGCCTGGCCTCTGTGTCCAGACAGGACTTTTAGGCACAGTTGCAGATACCTGCAAGGGATACTGTTGGCATGTACCACGTACGGGAACATGAGTACCAGTGGGTGAAGGCAGCATGTGCTACATTAGGCATTGAGCATGCATTGCCTCTGTTTTATGTTGAGGGTTTGGGAAGATAAGACATGAACCCAAGGGTCACATAGCAAGTAGCTGGGAAAGCCAAAGTTGAATTCAAAACTACCTCTGAAAGTTCATTATGGTTTTACTTTGCACATCTCTTTCCCCACCCAAAAAGGATATGATGGGAGGATAAATTCCATGTTGGAATTGATTTGAGCCAAAGAAAACCTAAGAGAGAAAATGGTAATGGCAGCTCAAGAATATTACACAGCTCCTGAGCCTGAAGGAAGAAAAGAAAGAACATTCCATTCATGAATGCAGCTGGCACGAAGTCCAGGTCATTTGATTAAATGAGCAAATTAATAATGGTTACTAGATGTTTGGATAAATACTGATAGAACCACAGTGGATCAAATAAAATATTTCTATATCTATTAACTCATTTGGCAGAAGCAAACAAAGAAACCAAGTGCATCACTGGGTTTTTACATTAACAAGTATTGAGAATCAATGCCAACACATTTTTTAAACTTTTATTTGAAAATTAAAGAACAGAAGTAAAACTAAAGAGAATAGTAGAGTTAATCTCCATATACCCATCATCTATATCGAGCAATGATGAATGTGTTTCCATACTTGTATCGTTTTATCTGATGAAATAGTTTAAAGCCAATATCAGACATCATGTTAGTTTATCCACAAATACTTCTATGAACATCTATATAAGATAAGAACATTTTCTTATATAAACACAATACCACTATAACTTATAAAATTAATCTAATACTAAACTATATTCAAATTTATTTATCTCTTTCCAGTTGGTTTTTTGAGTCAGTATCAAAAAAAGATCCACAAATTGCCTTTGTTATGGCTCTTAAGTCATTTTTTAAAATTTATTTTTAATTTTTTTTTAGAGACAGGCTGGAATACAATGGTGTGATCAGAGCTCACAGTAGCCTCAAACTCCTGGGTTCAAGTGATCTTCCTGTCTCGGCTTCCAGAGTAGCTAGGTGCACACCACCACAACCACCTAGTTTTTAAATTTTTGTAGAGAAGGTACCTATGTTGCCCAGGCTGGTCTCAAATTCCTGGCCTCAAGCAATCCTCCCATCTCAGCTTCCCAAGTGTTGGGATTACACGCTTGAGCCACAACACCTGGCCCTCTTAAGCGATTTTAAACTTATAACTGCTTCCTCTCCCTCATCTATGCCATTGCCTTGTTAAGGAGACAAGATCAGTTGCCCTGTAGAATTTGGAGAATATCCCCGTTCTGAATATGTTGTATCAGTGTATTTTACCTCTATATTATTCACAGAGACATCTACTGACTTAGGCTTATCATTTTGGTTACTTGATCCAGCCACAGAAGTTCAGCCAAATCCTTCTGCAGGGTCTTCATAACTTCACCTGCCCTGTTTCTGCTGCAGGTAAAAGAAACACCATGTCTAGAAAGCTTAGAAATGATCTCACCAAAAGGTAGCTATTATGGAAGCCCACAGGTTAGGAACTATCAACTGGGCCAGCCTCAGGCAAGCCCCACGCTAATAGATGGTGGAAGGAGGGATGAGAACTGGAGTAGAAGGAGCTGCAGGTAAGACCAAAGTCTACTTTGTGTCTCCACTCCGCAGCACCGTTTTAGTGTGGATTTCAAGAGGTCTGCACAAGGACAGAGTCATAGCTGGATCTTTGTGAGAAGGCTGGCCTTACTGCAATGCAATGATGAGATTTTCATTTTTATTCATAGTTTCAGAAATGTCACCTTTTCAGGTCCCAAGAGTCAGTAAACTTAAGAGATACCTAGGTGACTTAAAGAAGCGTTATGTACCTCTCTTAGAGTTTTTGAGACCCTCCCATAGTTGGGGTTTCTCTGTTTTCAGTGGGATGTAACTAACCACTCTTCCAACTTAGGGCATCTAAGCTAGTTCCGGTCAGTCTCTCCAAACCCAATGGAAAAGGCTTCCCCACCCTCCAGCCCCCACCATGACTCTACTAGGTATCCAGGGTCCCACCTGTCCTTGGGTTTATGGTGTCCTAGTGTCGAGAGAGGGCCTGTGCACAGCCAGTCCCACAAAGTTTCCTAGTACGATGCTCGGTACTAATGAGCTGAACTCCTCATTGGACCCTGAGATACGGGAGCACTAGCAAAATCTTTGGTTTAGAGAATAGGAACTTAGTTGCCAGCTTTGCAAGCCTCTGTTCTGTGGCATCACTCTTGGGCAGGCTGATCAACCCAGCTGTACCTTGCAGCTCTCCCTCCTCTCTTGGAACTTGCTTCTAGAATGGTGCTACCTAGAGTAAGGCCTTTGTGCTCCCAGGACCACAGACGTGCGGGTGTCTCTCTAACATGGATGGCTCCACATCCGGGCAATGCTCTCTGTAGTCTGGGGGGAGGTGAGGGCGAATCCCACTCTCCTCCCTGCTCCCCTAGGACAGTGTGTCTACGTCACTTAAGTTCCCTTTTCCTTTCAGTCCCCTCCTCTCCAACACATGTCTCTCCCTTCTTTCCCAATAAGCTTTAATGACCCTTAATCTAAAACTCCCAAATCAACCTAAAACTAGTTCTCTCTTCCTCAGAGGCAGGGGATATTTAGATCAATTCCTTCTAACTCAGCAAAGAAAGGAGGAAAAAATTTTCACATGAAAATAAGCCTGAACATTTATATCCAGCTACATTTTTATATACTTTCTCTCCACTTTTCTTCTGGTTCTTTGCCAAGGAAAATTAGAGATATAACCCCTACCCTTGCGGTTTGAACAAAGACTACTGTTGCCTTGGAAAACATAAAATCCGATGGGCCTGGAACTAGTCTAAATAGCTCCTACTAGTAACAATTTTATCATGGTTCTTTCTTTTCTGGAAAAATTTTACAAAACAAAACAAAAAAGTCAGAACTTGTAATCTTATTGACTATACCTAAACTTGGGAAGCTATCTTGTTTTGTCATTTACCAAAAGTCACAAATGTAGGATGGCTCTGGAGTAGGTCTTTAAATTCTCTGTTTCTGTTTTTCCACTTATAAAATGAAAGAATTGGCTCCACTGATCTAAAAATTGTTTCTTCATGCTCTAAGATACATAATCTGCACTGCATCAGAATTGCTTGTGCCATTTTCTAGAGTGTTCACTTCATGCTCACTCAAAAGACAGCTTCTTTACTACACATGCACACACACACGTGCCACACACATGCACACACACATACACACATGCCACACACATGCACACACACATACACACTCTCTCTCACACACACAGAGTTCCTGACAAAAGTAAAGTATAGGTTATGTTTCATTTTCATAATTCCTCTATTTTTCTAATGGTTTACTTTGTTTTTAGAAAATTGTCAACTCCTCAAAATCCAAAGAATGATACCATAACTCTACAAGAGATTAAGGAAAGTTATTAGAAAGAAACTTGCCAAAAGTTAGACAAAATCATTCTTTTTTTTATTTTTTATTTTATTTTATTTTTTTGAGACAGAGTCTCGCTTTGGTGCCCAGGCTAGAGTGAGTGCTGTGGCATCAGCCTAGCTCACAGCAACCTCAAACTCCTGGGCTCAAGCAATCCTCCTGCCTCAGCCTCCTGAGTAGCTGAGACTACAGGCATGTGCCACCATGCCTGAATAATTTTTTCTATATACATTAGTTGGACAATTAATTTCTTTCTATTTATAGTAAAGACGGGGTCTTGCTCTTGCTTGTGCTGGTCTCGAACTTCTGACCTTGAGCGATCCGCCCACCTCGGCCTCCCAGAGTGCTAGGATTACAGGTGTGAGCCACTGCTCCCGGCCCCGAAAATCATTCTTAATAGAAGAGGCTTTGTTAAAAGTATAAATTTGGGCCAATCTTTCAGTAATTATTAGCAATTGCACATGCTCGTTAGTTTGACTCATTTGACTCATTTCATGAGCTTATCATTGCTGGCATATTTTATAATTTGACTCAAACATCTCCCATGACCTTACTATCCCAAACAAATGCTTCTTCAAAGGAACACACCTTTATAAACCCCCAAATGCTTCCGTTATGACCCTTCTTAACTGAGTGGGAGAATGTCCATCTTTGTAGAATACCCAAACTGAATCATCTCCATCCAGTACAAGCTGTTTACTTGGTTGTTGATTTTCCTGAAACACAACATGACTTCATTACTTGGATTACCGCTTAAATATCAATCTCAGAAATAAGCTCCACTGGGCATTATTAGTGAATGTTGAAATCTTAAATGATTCAAACTCAGCTTCACTCACATCTGCAATAATTACCACCACCAAAGAGAACACATTTTCGAGAACAAGATGTTAAATTAATGTTCTGAAGAATTTGTAAAATAAAATCTGTGTTGTTTTCTCCCACAAAGTTCACAGTGAATCACTGCAGACTCCTAATGACCTCATCAGGAACTTCTGCCTGAAGTGGGGGATGAAGATGGGGACAAATTATAGTGATATGTGGCATAATATCTGGAAAATGCAAAAAATCTCATCTCCACTGCCTCATACTAAAGTCCTAATAAAGGTCAGAAAATGCCTCAAATCAATTTATATTTTTCTCTGACAGCATATGGAGATGAACACCTCCTTTCCAAGCACATGTTTACTTGAGCTCCCCTTTAAATCTAGGTGGAAGCTACGCATTTGATGTACGTGTACATGCACATGTTTGTAAACCTTGGTTGGTTAAGTGCATTGATAAACATCAGCTACCATGTGGAGGATGGAGCACATTCAGGTGAGAGTAATAAGCAAGTAGGTTGCTGAAAAGGCAGAATTTGCTGAGAATTTCTCAAATGCCAGTCAATGTTCTAAGTGCTTTATGGACAGTACCCCATTGTTTTTCCTAACACCCCTTTAGGGACCATTACTGGTGATAACTTCAAATTGCAGATGAGGAGACTGAGGCAAGGGGAGAGCGAGGCACTTCCCTAGGACACATTTGTAAGAGACGGACTCTAGCCCATGCTGGACCACATGCTGTACTGCGGTCAGCAACAAAGAGTCGCGGTCACCTGGGTCGTGGTGGCAATGGAGACGGAGAGAAGCTTAGAGACTGGAGGTGCACTTACATTTATTTCATCTACCAGGGACAAATGCTGAAAATCATGTTAGTGTCCACATTAGGAGTTTGACTTAATAAATTTTAATATACCTATACAAAAGAATACCATATAGCTAATCAAAATCGTTTTTTTCCAATTATATTTAATAACAAGCATGAAAAGGCACCATTTATTCTTGACTGAGACTATCACGTTAAGTTTTTTTAAAAGCCTATAAAATACACATTTTGGGTGACCCCAATTTTAACAGATGTGTGTGCCTCTGTGTACGTGTGTGTGTTTGTGCAACACTAAAAGAGACCAGAAAGGAAATCACATAAAATAGGCTAATATCATTATTAATGGGGACCCTCCATGATTTATATTTTCTGTTTTATACCTTTCTTTATTTTGCTATTATTTTTACAAAACCAGGGATTGTTTCTATAATGAGAGCAGAACTGTTTGGGAAGAATGAAAGGATAACCAAGCCACAGTTCAGGCATGAGGACTAGAAACACCAGTGGAGACTCAGTGGGCTGACAGAGGTGAAGGCAAGAATGTGGGCTCTGGGCCAGACCAGCCCCGCAGCTCCAAGCTCCCAAGTGAGTCCTTCTGGCCCCGTCAGTGCTGGCCAGGGTGCCATGGGGATCTGGCCTGCACAGCAATACCCTTCAGTGCCTGCACCCAGAGAACACTGCAAAGCCACGGGCTGACAGGACCAGACAGGATACAAATAATGCACTTGGGCCCCACGCAGGACAGAGCAGTTTGCACACTGAAAACGGGAGTGGATGGGGATCCAGAGGAAGGAGGCTGGAATAAAGCAGGCAGTGCTTTTTGTCCTTTTTCCTTGCCTGGGTGGGGAGCCTTTATAATATTTGCACAAAGGTGCTGCATGTGCTACCTGTGCTCAAGGTTGGCACGATGAAACCAGGTGTGCTGGCCGGTGCCTATAGTCCCAGCTACTCAGGAAGCTGAGTAGGGAGGATCGCGTGTGCCCAGGAGTTTGGGGTTGCAGTGAGCTATGATGGCACCACTGCATTCTGCCTAGGTGACAGAGTGAGACCCTGTCTCTAAAAAAAAGAAAAAAACCTAAATATAAAAGATTGGCACAAGATGAGCTGAGGTCAGATATGAAGGCTCCTTGAAGTCCAAATCCAAAGTCATGAAAGGTGAAGACCCAGAGTTGGGAGAAATTACCAGAGGAGGGAGGCTTGACGGTTGGATGGGATTTACATCAGAGAAGTGGGCAGAAAAGGGAGACATCATGCATTGGGCTAGGCACAGATTTAAAAATCGAAGTTCAAGGTGGGATCGTTACCTGGATTTAAAAACGAAAACGCCTAACTATTGAGATAGCAGTCTTTTTAGTCTGAGGAACTCTGGGCTTTACTCATAGACATATAAGCACAAGGATAGTGACATTAAAAATGAGCATGGGGAAGGAGGCATTTGAAGGAGACAGCGTCCAGTGAATGTCGCTATCCTCCCCATGCTCATTCCCGAACTGTGCGACCCCTGGTTTGTGATCTACTTTTAGGGATTAGGGTCCCAGTTCAGACTCTGTTCTTTCACAGCAGAATTAGAGCTCTGATAAGACATACACATACGTGATACCTCAGGGACCACATTCCCCCACCCCAGCCCTCACCCCAGCAGGCCTGTTCTCTCCAGGGAGCTGAGAAAATCAGATAAGACTTTTGTTCATTATTTCAAAGATGTTCTGCTGAGGCTATGATTATTTCTTGTAGCATGGGGTTTACAAAAAATTTACTTTTCCTGGAAAAATGCAATTACTAGTCCATTTGCATGCTGTTAGTTCTCTGCTTTTCTGCAGAGGATTTTACTGCCAAGCACGTTCCTATGATTTATTAGCTCGTCCTCCACTAAAGACTGAAAAGTTGTTATTTCCTCCATGTTTATGGATGATAAAAAGCAGAGGCACAGGCGAGTTGAGTGTCTTCTCTAAGGTCATCCCACAAGTTTGAAGGACAGAGCTGGGGTTAGAACGTGTGCTCCCTGACTCACCCAGCCCCGAGAGGTCCACTGGGCCGCACTGCCTCTCTGCACGACAACATAACATGCCGTCAGGGGCAGATGTTGCCTGTCACCCTGACCATCCATCATGCCCATAAGAAGGTGCAATTACAAAGAGACATCTTAAAAAATAGCTCTTATCCAGGTGGCTAAAATCACTTCACTGGAATAAAGGTTTAAAAATCAATGCCTGAGTACTGGCCCCATTTTAATTCTCACTTACTTCCTTTCACAAAGCCACCCAGCACAGCTCTGAGCCACCTTCCCCCAACATTTGGGACAGTTCCTCAAAGAGTGAAACGTAAGATCTTTTTTAATATTTGTCTAACCATTTAGGAAAAGAAAGCACAGTGTAGAAGGAAAGCCATCTACTGAATTATAAATACAAGAACTAGGATTAGGGGATTATCCACGGCCCCGGACTTGTCAAAACTGCTTCTCATCCTGCCTCTTCCTATCTGTCCTCTTCCTTTGTTAAAGAACCATTTATCAGAGGTGATTGGGAGATGACTTTAAATGTCACTAAGAAAAATAAGCCACAGAATTGATCTAGAAGAGAACAGCTAGTCCAGCTCCTTTGTTTCACCAGTGAGGAAACTGACAAGAAAAAGTAAGTCAATTCCTGAGGATCATGCAGCTAGTTCCTAGTAACACTAGGTCCCCAGATCCATTGCCTGCCAGGGTGGGGTCTTTTCTGCTACCCACCTGGGACACAACTGGACTAACATTCAATCGCTCGTTCAATATACTCTCGTTACAGGTCCACTATGTGTCAGGAGTTTGGAACTACACAGCCCTTGCCTTCCAAACTATCTCATAATCTAAAGGACTGACAGCAATATATGATGTGAATCATAACTGTAACATAATTTTAAAGTGCTACAATAGATAACAGAGTGAGGGAATAAAATCAGCTTTGGGCTGGCTTAAGAGATACCTTCTATTTTTAATGATTTCAAAATCAGTGAAAAATGTCTCTTAAAGACACAAAGTGAAAAGGGACTTAGCATAGCTTACAGGAAGCCTAGGCATCCCTACACTTTCAATTTGTCATTAGGGATCCACATCTAAATGTTAAGACTCCTTTAATTCTGAGACTAGCTGTGAGTAGGGCAGGGAACAAAATTTAGACACATTTTAATGCTGGTACACGTGGAAATGTGTCATTTCAAACTGTTGTCATGAATGAAGGCGTTGATTATCCACATAGGATTTTTCAAACGCAAACATATTTTTAAGTGATTGAAGCAGGAAATATATTGAGCTTTATTTCCTCGACAATATGACTATGAACATGGGAAAGTTTGGAGGGATGGACTGGAGGAGGGAGAACAGAATGTAACGTTGATACAGTTGTACAGGTGCGATCAGAGGCGTGTGCACGTGTGTGTATGACTCACGCAGTAGAAAGAAGATTCTGCCTCTTGGCTCTTATTTCTGTGGAGCTCCTTAATTGTAAAGTACAAGGGGAGCAAAAGTGGAATTTTAAGCTTTGGGAGAATCCTAGAAAATAAGCACTCTAAAAGACTTTTCCAAATTTGACAACTTAGTGGAAAGTAAGATAGATAAAGCCATCAATCCCTTCATTGCAACCTCTTGAAATGACTAACTTACAAAGCATCATCTTCCTAAGACAAGAGGAGCAAAGACAATGTGTATACAGGCAAGAGAGACCAATGGGGTGACATTTTAAGGCTGTTAGAAAAGTATTGACAAAGCACCATATCAAAAGCTATTATAAAAACTGAATTACTGTGATTTTGGAGAGAATGCTACAGTAGGATAGTCAGGATAAGCAGTAGAGTTTCCCAGAAATAACATTTTAAAAAACAATCTAAAAGAAGCAGATTTCATGACAATTATAAAAATTTCTGAGTTCTTCAAACAAACTACAGAAGGTCTTACAAGGCTAAATGAGTGGTCATATGAGGAGATTCATGGTTCGAGTTTGGTAAACATAAGAGAAAGTGTTTAGAGAAAAACAATGGAAATATAAAATCTTTAGAGGCTGAGTGAAGCCACTGTATGCTCCAATATCATATTGTATCATATCGTATCATATCCATCATATCAGTAGTATAGTACAATGTAAACTTCCTAAGGGCACCAGGAAGATGTAGAGAAGAATTAGGTAAAGTCTAGAATGCCCTGCTGCTTACCCAGATACTTGGCTGTGTTCTTTGGTTTCTGCGTTTGTCTCCACTCTGGACTACAGTTCTGGAAACTCCATGGAGAGAAGTTTGCTTTTGCTTTGTGAATTTTGAGAGATGGTCGATTGCCCTCCTTCCCATCCTAACTCTGCCTCACGGTTCACTGACTGACAGTTTCTTCTTTCAGATGACGCTGACCTGACACCTTGCTGATTTCAACTTTTGTCCATCTCATTTTGTTTTTGTTTTATTTTTTCTGAAAAATATTTTAAAAATTTAGTAAAGAAACATAATACTATATTAAATGGATAAATGAGTTAGGCAGAAAGATAGAATTTTATCAACACCAAAGACCATTTATGTAGATATAAGGGGAAAATAAAATACAAAATATAATATTAAGAAAATAAGGATAAGGGCAGACCCCTTTTCTACCTATTCCAAAATAGATAAACAGATATGTGACATTCACAAAATATTGCCAATGAAGCATAGAACCTTAATTTGGACAGAACTTTAGTAGTTACCTAGTTCAATCTTTCACCAAATGCAGACATAGTCTCCATAATCTCCCTGACAATAACATTTCAATAAATACAGTCCACTAACTCACCACCCAGTAGTCAATGGATGCCATTTTCAGAATGGTATAATTGTTTAAAAAGTTATTTCTTTAAACCAACCAAAATCTACTTCAATGTCTGCCTAAGCTCTTCCTCCTAGAATGATAATTGCTTGGGTATTTGAAGACATCTCTTCTGTCCTGTCTCCTCTCCTAGACTATTATGATTACAATCACTCTACTCTGACTCCCTCCAGTTTGCCAACAGCCCCCCTGCATTCTTCCCATAGTAAGTTTGGCGTTGTGAGTGAGATGGTGAGCTTCCAGTTCAAATCAGCGCACACCATGTCTGTGACTTTCCCCAGAACTTCCCCGGTAGATTTAATGGCAAAGATAAATGGTGATGATTTGGCATTTCTTGTTTTTAATGATTTAATGATGGTTTCTACTGATTACCATTCTTTTGGCAAAAGTTGAAAACACTTGTTTAACAATTCATTCCAATATTATGCTGGTGATAGAAAGTAATTTCATCAGTATATAGTTTCAAGAATATATGTATTCACTTTATTTTAAATTAAGAAAAATAATTTTCCCATCTCCAATCTCCTAAAAATTTTTCATGATTTTTAAGGTTTTCCATGCTTTTTAAGATTATCAATAATTTTCTCAGAATCACCTTTCAAGCTTTCTCAGCTACTAAGAACATAAATTGCTATAACCTGGATTGCAACTCAATTGAAATATTTGTTTATTTTGTTTTGTTTTGCCCATTGTAAGATTGAGCACTCCTCTTCCCAATTATTATTTTAGCTCGGCCACCAATATGCAGCTATATTTTCAGGTCTTGCATGTAGTGAGGGACAGAACAACCATGGGGACGCATGTCTCATGCAGGGCCCAGTTCCCCTGGGTTTCGCAGTGCAGAGAGTAACGACTTCTATAAAGACCACTGTTTCCAAGAGAGGTGGGAGCTACTGCTGCAGGCACTGAATATCTGTGTGGGTAGCACCAGGATTTGCAAATTAAAAAAGCAAAGGAAATCCACTTTTCTCTAACTATTTTTTCAGGAAAAATAGTAATTGCTTTTAAAAGTGTATACCCAATAGGTATTTTTTCTTTCCTCACCTCCTTTCACCCTCCCCCTTTCTGAGTCTCCAGTATCCATTGTACCACTTTGTATGCTCCTTATAAGTGAGAACATGAAATATTTGATTTTCTATTCCTGCATTACTTCACTCAGGATAATGGCTTCCCGCTCTATCAAAGCTGCTGCAAAAGATATGAATACCTATTGGGTACAATGTACACTGTCTGGGCGACGGATGCACTAAGAACCCAGATTTCACCATTATACTGTATATACATGTTACAGGATTCAACTCGTGCCCCCTAAATCTATTGAAATTTAAAAAAATAAAAATGAACAAATAAATAAATAAAAATACATACCTTTGACCTAGAAATTCCATTTAAAGATATTTATTCTAAAAAAATAAATTGAATAAGTATTAAAAAGGTGACTATACACAAACATAAACTCTAGCTTTTTGAAAAGTATCAGAAATTTGGAAATAGCTTAAAACTTTAACAATTGATTAGATAATGGATGATGCTTCCATACTATGGAATGCCATGCAGAATTTTAAAATGTTGACTTGGAAATACAGTTATTGATATGGAAGATGTTCATATATAGTTAAATGGCTAAACAAAGTTTTAAAATAACCTTTCTGTTACTGTTTTATTTTGTTTATATATGTGTGGGCAAAGTATTATATATATATGAACAGAACTAGAAATGGAAGACTATACTACAAAATTTAATAATATTAATAATTACCACTAGAAGTATAATTATGGTTAAATAGTTTTTGTTTTGCTTATTTGTACTTTCTATTTTTTCCACAATGAATGTGGATTTTGTGAAATAAAATATATTTTATCTTGATGAAGGGGAGACAGATGAAAATTCTAACATATCAGAATGAGTAATTTGATGCAGGAAAAATGGTTGTTTATTGTCATACAGGCGTATGAATATGTGGCATGCACCTCCAGGGACAGAAGTAATTTTTTTCTTAGAGTACCAAATAAACCAATAAAAGTATTATTCTTTTTTAAATTGTATATTAAATTTTTTAAAAATTATGAATACATAATAGTCATACATATTTAAGGAGTACATGTGACATTTTGATACAAACATACAGTGTATAATGATCAAATCTGGGTGATTGCAGTGTCCATGCCTCAAGCAATTATCATTTCTTGTGTTGGGAACATCCCAAATCTTCTCTTCTGGATATTTTGAAATATACAGTAAATGATTAACCATAGTCTCCCTATCATGCTACCGAATACTGGATCTTATTCCTTTTACCTATCTTCATTTTTGTACCCATTAACCAACCTCTCCTCATCTCCCCCCTCACTACTTTTCCCATTGGTGACCACCATTCTATTCACTACCTCTGTGAGATTAATTTTTTTAGCTCCCGCATATGAGTGAGAGCATGTGATATTTGTCCTTCTGTGTTTCCACTTATCATAATGGCTTCCAATTCCATCCATGTCACTGCAAACGACAGAATTTCATTCTTTTTTATAGGCTGAACAGTATCCCATGATGAACCCATTAGGAAAGCATTCATCTATTGATGAACACTTAGTTTGATTCCATATTTTGGCTATCGTGAGTAGTGCTGCAATAAATATGAGAGTGCAGATATGTCTTCAATAATTTCCTTTCTTTGGATAAAAAGCATGATTTTTCTTCCGAGTCCATTCCTGCCCCTAACCTCACCCTCTCTTCAACCTACCTGAGGGACTACCTAAGCAGGTTTTGTAAGCAAGTGGGAAAAATAAAAGGCGGTTCCCTCACGGTCCCCCAGGCCAGGTCATGATATCATTTTATTATTAATACAAAAGCTGACCTGTGGCACCTGGGTGGGGTCAGCTTGAGCCACACTGAGAAAGAGCCACTTTCTCATCACTAGAAGCATTTCCTTAGAGAATGTTTCATTGACATAGAGAAATCGCTGACGGGTTGCAATGGCTCAGTCTTTCTGACGTTTGCAGAGCTGAGACCTGGCACTTGTCTTAGGGAAAACCCCATGCAGAAGAGAGCTCCACATCACAGTCACCATGGGATCCCTGATGTCCTTCATGTTACTCCTGAAAGCAGGTTTCTGCTCACCTGTGATTCCACTAGTGTGTGTGCATATATGTGCATGTGCACACATAAAAGTGTACACAGATAGAGCAAAGAAAGGCCATGATGTGGCCTCTCCCCTCTTCAGAAGGCAAGAGAACTGTCCTGCAGACCTCAGTGGCAACAGTTAAGGACATCATCTCCAGCTGCTCAAGAATCCACTAACCATTTCCGGCCTACATGAGGCACCATTAATATTGTATTAATGACGTTATACCAAATCTCTTATCACACTATTTCAAAAAACACTGAATATTTTAACAAAAGTTTATTCAGAAACAACTTTCCCATATCTTAAAGACACTGATTTTGTTTTTCCAGATTATGCCTTTCACTCCTTGACATGCAGCTGTCTTGAAAAACTGGCCATCGAGAGGTAATGAAAAGAACAGAAACTTTAGCAACAAAAAGACAAATGACATAGTCGCCATAGGATTCTGGGAGGACTTTCATAATTTCTGTGACCTCGTCGTTTTCTCATCTGTAAATGAAGTTAAGCAAGCATTGCGTGGCACACATTAGAGGGAAAATGAAATGACACTCTGTACGTGTAGCACTTAGAGCAGCGTCACCCAGGAACAGTCCCCTCTTCTCCTGACCTCGGTACCCTTTCTGCAACTGCAACAGAAGCAGGAGGTCTTCAAAAACTCCCCTGTTGATAGGTATTCAGATCTTGATGGAAATTGCATTGTCATCTCCAGGAGGCATGTAATAACTCGCAGCACAGGAGAAAGAAGAAAGCACTGATTAATTACAAGTGTCAGGCACATGTTAAAATTCCTGTTGGACGTTGAAACAGCTAGTGACAAGAAAAGAGAATGATTTAAGGAATTTGCTGGTCATGGCACAGCCATATTAAAACACCGTCTCCCTAGTAGACTCCGTCAGGAAATGGCGTATTCAAAGCATACAAGGGTTTCCTTCAAACTCGTCATTATTTCCTTCAACTTCATCGCTGCCCTTACAAAATAAACAACATCAAAATGATTCGGTTGTTGCTTTTGTAGTTTTTGTGCTCAGACTTATGTTGCTGTCTGACCTAAAAGACAATTTTATCTAACTAAGTTATAGATCATTAAGCTGAAAAAAAAAAAGTTTGCCTGTTACTGCTGTTTTACCATCTTGCCCCATCTTGTCTCATTAGCAGGAACTGATTGAGCATGAAGGTGTTCTCTGGCTGTCAGTAGATAAAGTAGGTGCTCTTGGCTTTCATCTGTTCTGAATTCTCCTTGTCTCATTATCTTCCCAAGGTCAGATTCTCTGACACGGCGGCTGCTTGCTTAGCACTCCATCCCAGCAGTTACTCGCCAGGCAATCTTAGCCACAATAAGATTTCTGATCTGTGGCATCAAGACAAGAATGGGCATCAGAATCCCTGCATCTGGTCCCCAGGCCACCCTACCCCCAACTCCTTTCTCCACTCCTGTAGTTTCAAAGCTCTGTGTGGCTCATTCAGTATTGCACCCTATCACCTCCAAGGCACCATCCCACTATGACATTCTAATTCAGCTGCAGCCCATACAGATCAGAGAGTAATGCCCAGTCTTGTTTTATATTGGGACAAGTTGTTATGTCACAGAGCTCAACCTATGGGGGCCCATCCTCAAACCTCCTTACTCTGCTCCAGTGAAAGGCATATAACTACAAAACCATACGATCTTGATTCTTAAATCCATCTTCCTTTCTCAATCAACAATTCCTGCTGGACCACCTGCTCCTTTGAGAGGCTGTCAGGAGCAGCTAAGTAAGGATAAATGTTCCACTACACACTCAAGCCCCAGAAGTGTGGCTCCAATCAGAATGGTTTGTGAAGGTGAATTTGGTTCTGAATTGAGTTCCTTCTTTCCTGGGAGGGCAAAAATCCCCTAAGGATTGTTTTTACTTTGGAAAGAATCTATGCAGAGAAAAAAGGAAACAGATCTCTTGTCTGATGCACTTAAACTGGCTTGGGGATCACATGTTTCTTTGAAAACTTGGAGAAGAATCTTGGCCATTTGGATGGTATGAAGAGGTATGCACCTGCTCAGTAGCATTTTGCTTACAGAATCAGGATTCCTCCTCAGGTTGGATGCAAGTTCACTGGAAGTGTCCATGTCCTTTTCCAGATTGAAAGGACAGTGTGTAAAGGCACCTCTGTGGAGGAGGAGTGAGCAAGTCATCTGGGAAGCTTCCAGATAGCCAGGGAGCGTGGCAACCAGGTGCGAGCCCGCTGTGGGTTGAGCAATCTGCTCACTGGGAAAAATCCAGCCATCTGCCCTTTCTCATACAACTCACTGACCCTTATTTCCCAAATTTAACATGTGCAAACAGAGTGTTCCTTGGCCAAGAAGGAATATCTAACCATTACACTTCGGCACCCAAAAAGTCCCACATCTCAGGCTGCTCCACTCAGAACATACCTGTTTCCTGCAGGCACATCTATTCTGTGCTCCTCACAAAAATAAGCGAAGCAAAGGAATTTGAAATACTTCCTGCTTCTCACCTAGCAATATGTCCAAAAACTTTAAGCCAGAAAAATAATTCTTAAGAACTCTTGTCCAGTAAAATACACACAGCAAGTACAGCGAGTGACCCCAATAGCTTGGATATCTACATAGCAGTGGTGTAAGTCATAGCTTTGTAATTTTTGAAAAATTCTTCAAGGTTATAAAGGCACGTAGCTTTATTTTCTGGCCAGTGTCTTTTGGTCTTCAACATGTGGGCCTGAAAAAATATGCAAGGCTCCTCATGCCAAAATCCAACAAATCCAGAAATAGAACTTTAGGACTGTATCTTATAACAGTTACTCTCTTCCCCCAAACAGTTATTCTCTTTAAGTTATTCTCTTTCATCAGTTAATAACCCAATAGGCTCTCTACCCTACTCTTAAAATCTCCCCAAAATTTTTAAATGTTTTCCTATACCATGCACCATAATATTGTGTGGTTAATGAAGAGCAATATTTGGCAACATATAATTTTAAAAATAAAAGCATTGCTATAGGTATCAGAAACAAGGCTTGCTGGTTTGTGAAAACTCCTATGGTCTTTGGCTTCTTAGGGAATTATATAAGCAGGTGTATAAAGCATAAGACAAAGTCCCATTCCACTGTAACTAAAGGGAGAGGCTTCAGTTGACAGGTGACTATTAACTGCATCATCAGATTGCACACTAAGAAAGGAATACATCCCTCTGACCAAAAGCAAAAGCTAAGTGTGCTGACCCTACAGGGGTAAAGGATCTGGAATCCTCTTTTTTTGGTATTATGTCAGGATATGACTATATTCTCGGAAGTCCAGTTGTGTCTATCAAGATAGATGGCAATAATTATAGATAATATTTAATGAGTACAGTCAACTCTCTGTATCTATGGGCTCCATATTCATGGATTCAAGCAACTATGGATCAAAGATATTTGGGAAAAAAATATTGATGGTTGTGTCTGTACTGAACACATACAGACTTTTTTTCTTTATCATTATTTCATAAACAGTACAGTATACCAACTATTTATATGGCATTTACATTGTATTAGGTGTGATACGTAATCTAGAGATACATAATTTAAAGTATACAAGAGGATGTGTGTAGGTTCTATGTAAATATTTACACCATTTTATATAAGGGACTTGAGCATGTGAGGATTTGGGTAGGAGGGGTGGTTCCAGAACCAATTCCCCACAGACACCAAGGGACAACTGTTCTCCCAACACGCCAATGGACTAGCTGCTCTTATTATTCCAATTTTTCATATTAAATAACCAAAGGCTTATAACTTACAACACATGAAACAGACCATAAGTACTATAGCCAAGTTCAAAGTTGGTGCCTGGCATAAGGAACATATTTAGTAAGATCAACACCTAGCAAAGTACCTAGAAATTGGTATCAGTCCTCCCTCACTAGATGTTACTAAGATAAGAGCAGAAATCTTTGTAAGGTCCACTCTTCTGATACTCTTTGTATTTCTTCACACTCTTTGTGAATTGATTTTCTTTCTGTTTTCCTTTGAAAATTTTGTCTATCTTAAATCAGGGGAGAGAAACCAAGCGAGAAATTTCTAATATATTAGTGCTACAGGGTGAAAATAAAGAGGTTTATATGAGTGTGACTGTACTATACTAACTACTAACCACACTGAACAACCCATGGGAAGCTTGGGTTAAAATTGATTGACAGGACAACAAGACAATTCATTTTATAGGCCCCCTCTCACTACCGAGAGATTCTTTTTCTAAAAAGTCTGTGTTTTGTTTTAGCAAAGTATCATTTGATTGCTTGTTTGTTTTACCAAGCTGGGAATGAAGATACAATAGAGATGTAACTCGCCATAGATTTCCTTCTGCTGTGGCTTCCACACTTTCTGTCTGCCCTTTGCAGGGTGAGGCGCCATCTCACGATCTTGGAAAGGAAGCCCAAAGAGAATCTATTACCATAAAACATGACCCAGCCATCTCATCATATCACTTGACAGTATCACTTTCGTTAACATTGAGTTAGTGTTTCTATTATAAACCCAATTTACTGCAGGCGGGGGAGGACAAGGAGAGATGGGCTCATATGTCAACCATGTGAAATGACATGAGGCTGAAAGCAGGTTGCCGACCAGGGTAGAACTTTCAAACCATGACACCAAAGGGGAAATGAATGCATTATGCTCCATTATGCTCCATATTCAGAATAGGATAGCACACACATTATCTAAAAAACTAATACAGTACCAATGGGCTTGCCTATTAATGTAGACAGGGGTCTCCTGTTGGTGAGAAGGGGTACGTTAAACAATTGAAGGGAAGAAGAGGTAGAGTAAGATGTCATAGGAAAAGCAATAAACTTGGAAATAAAAAAAACTGAGCTCTAGTCCCATTTCTGCCATTTATTAGCCCCATTAGGACCAAGTCACTTTGCAATTTATATAAGGAGACATCGATTTTCTCATCCTGCAAAATAGAGCCAACAATGTCTCTGATGCTGCCTGGGCAGGTCCTGTGAGAATGAAACGAGGGCAGTCCGAGAGTCCACATTCACACATAGGAATCACAGCACATGTGAGGAATGCTGTCTAGCCCCCACCCAGTGAAAGCAGTCCCAGATCATCACGCTTGGCTCTGGCCTGCCAAGGAGAAGACTTGGTCAAGACGTGTTGGCTGTGCACAGACCACACCAGCCTGAGCCTGCTCCCACCTCTCATGGCTCTGCTTTAGGCTTGGCAGTGGGACATGGCCCAGGCAGTGCCAGGGAGAAGACAGTTACACAGACTATGCCTTTGGAGATGAGCAGTACCCCTAGAAGAGGCCCTGATGCTTCCAGACTCCAAGGGCATCACAGATTTGTTTAGATTTTTAAATTATGTATATATGTAAAAATATATATGTAAAATCATATAATAAGATAAATATACCATATATGATATCATATATATGAATATGTTACTTATTTCAATATATTTTATATGTGATATATTTATATATGATTGATATATAATCATATATATTCATATATATGATATCATATAAGGAGATAAATATATCATATATGATATCATATATATGAATATGTGACTTATTTCAATATATTTTATATGTGATATATTTATATATGATTGATATATGATATTTATCTCATATAAATGTATGAAAGTATATAATTTCAGATATTTTACATAATTACATGTAAAATCACATTTGTAAATTTTATCTCTCTCTCTCTCACACAAACACACTGGTCTTACCAGCTAATCAACAAGTTTGTGTTTTACATGTGAGGAAAAATGTTTTCATAAAAGATTTCTACCTACCCTCTTATGGCTTTATCATTGAGCAATCTTTGTGTACCTAACATGTGATAAGTTGCAGACAGCAAGAAGTATAGAGAATCTCTGAATAGAGAACAGATAAAGCTTCCGCAATGGCATTAAAGAGTTTTAAATTATTAATATAAGTAATTCAAAGCTTCCATTTTGAAACTAATACAGGTAGATCTGCCCCAGAAGACACAATTCGTCAGGGTGGGGTTTGTAGCAGAAGTCGCTATTTGTCCTCCAATGTCCATTTCCCCCTTCTGTCATGGTAAAATAATTTTTGGATGGGCAAATGTCTGCCCAAAGTAAAGATAATCTTTCCAAGCCTTCCTTGGAGTCAAGTCTAAGTTCCAGCCAATGGTACGAGAGGGAAAATGTTATGAGCAGTTTCTGAGCTGTGCCTTAAAGAGAGCATGTGTCCTTCTCTTCCCTTCTCTTACTTCCTGATGGCCCAAATGTATACGAGGTGCTGTAGGCACATTAGTCCTTATTCTTATTGAAAAGAATAGTCGCCTAGAAATAGCAGAACAGCCAACTAGGAAGCACCTGGACCTCTGATTATGCAGTTTACGAGCTTGAACTTGTTATGTGAATAGCAAAAGAAGTCTGTCTTGTGTAAGCTACTGCTATTTTCTGTCTCTCTCACAGAAACCAAATGCATGTTTTAAGACATAATTTCTCTTCTTTGCACAGGAGCTTGCTCTGTCTCCCCCAGGTGCAACACCGAAGGCCAGAGAAAGTGACATGCTGGGGGGCAGCTCTCAGTTGAAAGGGAATAGGATTGGAGGATAAAAACTCAGTCTCTCCACCCTGCCTTGGAGAATTCTGAGGAGGATTCCCTTTGGCTTTTCAGAGACCCCCCCAAACTCATCCAGACCCAGCTGTCTCCAGCTCTCTCTTGGCTTTGCTCCTTTCCTGGTCTCACTTTCTCCATTTTTTCCCTGTGTTTCCTGTGATTTCCTCCCAAATAAACAACGTAGCCAAGTCTCAATTTCAGGATCTTCTGTCAGTAGTTCCCAAAACAAATGACCCCTATGTTTTTTTTATTTCAGTATATTATGAGGGTACAAATGTTTAGGTTACATATACTGCCTTTACTCTCCCCTCCCCCCGGAGTCAGAGCTTCAAGCGTGTCCATCCGCCAGACGGTGCACATCACACTCATTGTGTATGTATATAACCACCCCCTCCCCCTCCCACCTGCGCAACGCTGGATAAATGTTATTCACTATATGTGCACTTAGGTGTTGATCAGTGAAACCAATTTTCTGGTGAGTACATGTGGTGCTTGTTTTTCCATTCTTAAGATACTTCACTTAGTAGAATGGGTTCCAGCTCTATCCAGGAAAATACAAGAGGTGCTATATCACCATTGTTTCTTATAGCTGAATAGTACTCCATGGTATACATATACCACATTCTATTAATCCACTCATGTATTGTGGGCACTTGGGTTGTTTCCACATCTTTGCAATTGTGCTGCTATAAACATTCGAGTGCAGATTTTTTTTATAGAATGTCTCTTGTTTTGTGGGGTAGATGCCCAGTAATGGGATTGCTGGATCAAATGGTAGATCTACTTGTATCTTTTTGAGGTATCTCCATATTGCTTTCCACAGAGGTTGCACTAATTTGCAGTCCCACCAGCAGTGTAGGAGTGTTCCTATCTCTTCACATCCACACCAACATTTATTGTTTTGGAACTTTTTGATAAAGGCCATTCTCACTGGGGATAAGTGATATCTCATTGTGGTTCTATGTTTTAGATTTGCTCAGTCCAAAGATCTCTAAAAGTGGTTAGAAAGAAGAGTAATAAATGACAAAAAATAAAGTTTAAAAAAGTGGGAAATAATTACCCAAGTCTATCTTCAGGTTGTTTGTATGCATTTTCTCAACTTCTCTTTTGTCACACATCCCGCTGGGTTTTCCCAGCATGCAAGAATTTCAAGCAAAACCTTGCTCACAATATTAAGTAAGGATTGCTGTAAAATTTTCTGTTGTAGGAAATAAACATCTCTAACACATAATAATCTATTTAATACAAAAATTTCTGGGCCAAATAAATACTTGGTCAGCCAGCAAACTAAGTAAACATACAAAGCCTTTTTGACTTGTTCATGCTCCCTCATTTCTTACAGGAATGTAAATCATCAGATGAGGTTATTGCTCTTTCACTTCCTACTTCCCTTCAAACCAAGAAAGAATCAAGGAACCCCTTGCCCTGTTTGCCTGAACTTACTGTTGAAATACCTTTTAGAAAAATCCAATTCCTGGCTTTGATTTTCCTGCATTCAGAGGAACTTCCTGTATAGACACTTGAACGTGTATGCATTGCAGTAATAGCAGTTTACTGATGGATAATAGCTTTTTGGTTTCTTTGACTGTTAGTGAAAACATAATTCTTATTAATAAGGGAATTCAATAAGCATGAAAATGAAAGAAAGAATAGTTTAAAAGCTACTCATTCTAAAATGTTTTATTCATTTTGCTTTATATTTTTAGACACTTAATTTACTGATCTTACTCACCCTTGATTTTAAGAACTATAAACTACTGAAAGTATAACTGTCACTGTAACAGAGGCAGCATTATCTTTCACTTGTCATCTTTCCAATTAGATAATAGATGCATGGAAACTAATCTCATTGCAACACTGTGCTGTGTGTAGTAAATTTCATGATAACAAATCTTTTTACTTTAGAATAGAGGCTTTGAAAAAAATGTAGATATAGAAAATCCAACCCAGGTAACTCCAGGAGGTCTTGCTGCTTTGAAATGCAGACTTTTTGCCATGAAGTAATGGATTACTAATTTGCACATTTAATGCTCTGCTTTTAAAAGAAAAGCAAATACAACAACAAAGACAATGAATGAATATGTGGCAGGGTGACTCCTCCAAAAAAAGATACATTTGATAATCACATTGCACTAACTGGGACCAGTTGGCATAGGTCAATCCCCTGAGATGCTCTCACTACCCTACTTATAAAGCCATTGCGTTATCTTTGGTGTCATATCGTTTCCTGTTTTTCAGAACTTAAAGTCAGACCCCATTTCTCCTGCTAACTTTACACAGTGTAGTGCCCTGTGGAAGAAACTAGATAGAAACTAAGTAGATTTCACCAGCCTGTGGATCCAATTAAAGTCATATTTATGTTAGTGCTGAAATTATAAACACTTGAATTTCCCATGCAGCGGTTTAGCCACCCTCAAGGGGTCCTTAGTCACTTTTGACAGTACCTAGGTATGTTGTCTCAAGTCCATTGTGTTCTGCCGCTGCTGCCAGTACTTTCCATAGGCACGAAGCTCCACCCTGCACAGCCCTAACAAGGGCTTTCCAACGAGTTTGCCCAGCTTTCGCTTCAAGCAGTGTCAGGCTCTCCCAGGCATCCATGCCTTGGTCTGAAGAATTCGTCCTTCCCCAAAGCAACACCAGGAGTCCTTGAAGAACATTGTCCTGCACAGTGTACCACTGGGTATCTCAGGAAGTCAGCTCCTGCCCCTTCTGGCTCCCAGTGCCTGGTCTGCCATCAGCAGCTACTCCAACAAAACAGAAATCCCACCAAGAGACAGAAGTGCTGAAATTATAAACATGTGGATAAAGGAAAAGTGTTCCCTCTACATCTTTAGGAAGAAATAAAACGAAACATTTTTCTCAAGGGACTCAAATCCAGAATAAATACAATTCTTCTTACTGCACAGAAAAATGTTAGATTTTCATGAGTGAGTAGCAATTTAGTCAGTCAGAGCAAAGTCATCTCAAGCAGCTATGCTAGTGGCAATTCTATACTACAATGAGAGAGTTAAATGATCCCCTTTCGGGAACTTCCCCAGATCAAAGGAACAGACTGCCCCAAGTCCCACTTTTTGCAACACAGAACACAAAATTCTTGCAATTTGAAATTACTGACTTTGTTTTTAGTCTTCTACCATCCCCATTAATATCTTAAAAATATTAAAGACAAATTTGTTTTTGTTTTTTGAAACAGGGTCTCACTCTGTCACCCCAACTAGAATGCAGTGGAATCATCATAGCTCACTGCAACTTCCAAGTCCTGGGCTCAAACGATCCTCCTGTCTCAGACTTCCAAGTAGCTGGGACTATAGGTAAGCATCACCCCACCCAGATAATTTTTCTTTTCCTTTTCTTTTTCTTTTTCTTTTTTTCTTTTTCTTTTTCTTTTTCTTTTTCTTTTTCTTTTTCTTTTTCTTTTTCTTTTCTTTTCTTTTCTTTTCTTTTCCTTTCCTTTCCTTTCCCTTCTCTTCTTTCTTTCTTTCTTTCTTTCTTTCTTTCTTTCTTTCTTTCTTTCTTTCTTTCTTTCTTTCTTTCTTTCTTTCTTTCTTTCTTTCTTTCTTTCTTTCTTTCTTGTGGAGACAGGATCTTGCTCTTTCTCAGGCTGGTCTCTAACTCCTGGCCTCAAGCTATCCTCCTGCTTCTGCCTCCCAAAGTGCTAGTATTACAAGTATGAGCCACCACACGCAGCCTCAAATTCTGTTTTTTAATGGCTCCATACTATTCCATTAATGAATAAAGCATAATTTACTTAAGTATGACCTTATCATTAAGCATTTAGATGTTCTAGTTTTAAGCTATTATAGAAAATGTTATAATGCGCAGCTTAGTGTATAAATCTTTATCAGTATTTCAAATTATTTCCTTAGAAAATATTCTGTGAAGTGGGATTATAAAGCATAAAAAATGCTTTGGTATAAATATATTGTCAAACAGATTTCAGTAAGTTCTAACAATTTATATAATCCTACAAGAATATAAGTGCTCATTTCACTACATTCTTATTAACTTAGAATACTATCATCAAAAAGTCTCCTCACTTCCAGTCAAGATGGAGTGTCAAGGCCTGAAATTAACATTCCCACTTAAAACAACTAAAACACCAGACAAAATGGATGAAACAATAACACTCAGGACATTGGCCATCAGGCAGTGAAGAACACTGATTCCTGAGAGATGGGAAACAAATGACGTGAACACTATGTTGCCCTGTGATCTCCACTGTCTGTAGAAAATGCCTGGGTGGAAGCTCAACAAAGCTTAAAAGCAAGACCCAAAATTTCAAAACTGTTTCCAACTAATCTAAGCACATCCCAGAACAAAGTTCAACAATAATTATAGGAACAGAGAATATCTAACATCTAACAAAGTAAAATTCACAGTATATTGCATCTAATCAAAATTTATCAAGCAAGAAAAAAAAAAAAAAACAGGAAAAAATACAACCCATAATAAGAAAGAAATCAATTAATTAAAATTGGTCCAATATGACAGAGATAATAGAAGTAATAAACAAGGATATTAAAACAGTTTTAGCTGCATTCCATGTATTCAAGAAACTAAAGAAAATCACAAGTATAGCTGGATGAAATAAAACACTTGATGTTCATATTTCAAAAAAAATTTTAAAGTTATTATGGAAGAAAGAATTAGTAAACTTGAAGACATAGCAAATTCTATCCAAAATCAAACTCTGAAGACAAAAATGTAAATAAAGAGAAACAGAACCTGAGGGAACTGTAGGATGACTTTAAACAGCCAAATACACATGCAATGGGAGCCCCTAAAGGAGAGATGAGATGAGGAAAGACTGAAAAAAATATTGAGGAAAACTGGCAAATATTTTTCCAAACTTGATGAAAACTATAATCCCATAGATCTGTGATGCCCAGCAAACTCCAAGTACAAAACGCTTGAAGAAAGCTATACTAAGACACACAATAACCAAATAAATCTATAGCTATACTAAGACAGCTATACTAAGACACACAATAACCAAATAAATCTATACAAAACGCTTGAAGAAAGCTATACTAAGACACACAATAACCAAATAAATCTATAGCTATACTAAGAAAGCTATACTAAGACACACAATAACCAAATAAATCTATAAATTTAATGGGGTCCCTGTTCACATAATAGTAGCTATTTTTGTATAATTTGACAAGCTGATTCTAAAATTTATGTGGAAATGTAAAAGACCTAGAGTAGGTAAAATAAAATCTAAAAAGCACAAAGTTTGAGAATTTTCACTACTTGATTTCAAATCTTACTCTTAAGCTACATGGATCAAGATAGTACAGTATTGATGGAAAGATAGGTATGTACATTATTAGAACATAATATATAAATCAGAAATAGATTCACATATACATGGTCAATTAAGTTTTTACAAGAGTGCTAAGCTTATTAAATAGCAAAAGGATTGTTTTTAAACAAATGGCATTGGAATAACTGCATGTTTGTATTTTAAAAAAAGAAACAACTGTTACCTCCTATCATAAAAAATTAATTCAAAATGAATCATAGGCCTAAATATAAAAATTAAAACTATAAATCATCAAGAAAAAAACATAGAAAGTATTTCAAATATTAGGATAAATGTTTCTTACTTAGTATACCAAAAAATACTGCCCTCAAAAGAAAAAATTGATAACGTGGACTTCATTAAAACTAAAATCTTCTGCTCTTTAAAAGACATTATAAAGGAAATCAGGGAAAATATTGGAAACATATTTGACAGAGAACATGCATTAAGAATATATAAACTCTTAACATTCCATAATAAAAAGATAAAATTTAATTTTTTAAAAAGAAGATTCTACGACATTGTACAAATGAGGTATATAAATGACCAATACGCACTTGAAAATTCTTAATTTTATTAGTCATCAGGAAAATGAAAATGTCATAATGAGACACCACTTTGCATCTACTGGAATAGCTGAAATTAAAATGACTAATAACAGCCCATTTGGAGGAAGATGTAGAGAAGTTCAACCCCTCATATATGGATGGTGGGATTGTAAATGATGTAGCCACTGGGGAATTCTAGCAGGTTTCTAAAATGTTAGATATATACTTACCCTATGACCCAACATTTCCACTCCTAGGTACTTACCCAAAGGAAATGAAAACATTTGTAATAAAGAGTCTGACTCCATTTTTGATGTTTCACCACTGAGGATTTTAAAGGCCAACTCCTTTCCCTTTTGCCCACATCTGGGCAAGCCAATAAAAAAGCCTGGTCATCTCCTCTTTGGTACTGGAGGGGTGGTTCAAACCTCAGCTCCACCACTAACCATAATAAAAACAAAGTCCCTTGCCCCTCCCTTGCTCTAGCTATTCTGTACCAGCTTGGTTCCTTGCCTTTCTGTCCCAGGAAAGTACTATTATGTGAGTGATAAACATTTTTATACTCTCTTAATGTGTATTACATCATCACTCCAAACATTCAAACCCATTTTTTACATAAAGTTAATGGAGCCCTCCACAGCACAACCACAAAAAAAATATAAATCCACAAAAACACATGTACACAAATGATCATAGCAGCTTTATTCATTATATTCTCAAACTGTAAATAATAAAAATCCCATCAGTGGGTAAATAGATAAATGAATAATAGTATATTTACATAATGAATTACTACTCTATAAGAAAAGATATTATTGATGCATCCATCCCTCAAATAGCTGAATCTTAAAAACCTTATGATGTAGGAGGAGTAAATACTGCATGCATCTATTTATATGAAAATTTAAAGCAGACAAAACTAATCAATGCTGACAAAATAAAATCAGTAGTTTCCTGGAGCTGGGGGAGATGGTGGGGAGATTGATCACAATAGCCAACAAAGATACCTTCTTGGAAGATGTAAACATTCCATATTCTGATTTTTTAATTTCAAAGTATTACAAGGGTAAAAATACTTTTGGTTACATGAACCACTTTTGTAATGCTTGTGTCACAGCTATAAGTGTGCCCATCCACCACATAGTGTTCATTGTACCTATTAGGTAGGTTTTCACCCATCCCCTCCTCTGACCTCCCCCTGCTTGATTTCCATGGAGTTTTACTTCACTCAATTAGTTCCAATTTAATCACGGGTACATATGTTTGTTTTTCCATTCTTGAGATACTTCACTTAGGAGAATCTTCTCCAGTTCTATCCTAATTGTTTCAAGGGGCATTAATTAATTCATCCATTTTTATGGCTGAGCAGTACTCCATGGTATACATATACCACATTTTGTTAATTCACTGATGGATTGATGGGCACTTAGGTTGATTCCACATCTTTGCATTTGTGAACTGTGCTGCCATAAACATTTGAGTCAGGTGTCTTTTTGATAAAATGACTTCTTTTCCTTTGGGTAAATAAATGCTCAGTAATGGGATTACTAAATTGAATGGCAGGTCCACTTTTAATTCTTTGAGGAATCTCCATACTGTTTTCCATAGAAGTTGTACTAATTTGCAGTCCCACTAACAGTGTATAAGTGATCCTTTCTCTCCGTATCCATATCAGCATCTATTGTTTTTGGATTTTCTAATAAAAGCCATTCTAATTGGGGTAAGGTGATATCTCCTTATGGTTTTAATTTGCATTTCCGTGATGACTAGTGACAGTAAGCATTTTTTCATATATTTATTGATCATTCATCTATCTTCTTTTGAAAAGCTTCTGTTTAAGTCTTTTGCCCATTTTTTAATGAGTTTTTTTTTCTTGCTGATTTGCTTGAGTTATTTTTAGATTCTGGTTTTTAGCCCTTTATTGAATGTATAGCTTGAGAATATTTTCTCTCATTCTTCAGGTTGTCTATATACTCTGTTATTTTCTTAGCTGTACAGAAGCTTTTTAATTTATTTTTGCTGTTGCTGTGATTGCTTTGGGGTCTTCTTCATAAATTCTTTGCCTAGGCTGATGTCTATAAAAGCTTTTCCAACATTTTCTTCTAGAGTTCTTATGGTTTCATGCCTTATATTTAATTATTTTATCAATTTTGATTTAATTTTTGTGTGTGGTGAGAGTTATAGATCCTGTTCAGTCTTCTACATGTGGCTATCCAATTTTTCCAGCATCACTTATTAAATAGGGATTCTTTTTCCCAGTGCATGTTTTTTTCTGGTTTGTCAAAGATCAGGTGGCAGTATGAGGATGGTTTTATATCTAGATTCACTGTTCTGATCCGTAGGCCTGTCTCTATTCTTTGTCAATACTATGATGTTTTGGTTACTATCGCATTGTAGTATAGTTTGAATTCTGGTAATGTGATGCCTCCAGATTTTTTCTTTTTGCTTAAGATTGCTTTGGCCATCCATATAAAGTGTAGAATTATTTTTTCTAGATCGGTGAGACACAATGTTGGTATTTTGATAGGGATTGCATGAAAAGAAATCATAGATGACACAAACAATGGAAAAATATATCATCTTCATGAATTGGTAGAATCCACATTGTTAAAATGTCCATACTATCCAAAGTGATTACAGATTCAATAACCTGATTTTGGTGGTTGTTACAAAGATGTGTATATTCCTCACAAGTCCTTGACCTTAAAATGAGTGAAATTGATAATATGCAATTGTACCTCAAATAAGTTGATTTTGAAAAGTATGATTTTAGGTTTATCATGTGACCCTTAGCTATATCCCATAAAGGGGAAAGAAAGCATTCCCTTTGCCAAGGACATGAAAAGTAGACAGCCATGCAGAGCATATCAGAATCATTGTGGCTGTCATCTGTTAACTTAATAAAATATATGAAAAACACACAGCTAAAATCACACATAATGATGAAATACTGAAAGCTTTCCATCTAAGATCAAAAGCAAGACAAGGATGACCGCTCCTGCTCCTGACATTAACATTGTACTTGATGATATAACCAGGGCAATTAGCCAAGAATATAAAATAAAAGGCATCCAGATTGGATAGTAAGAAGTAAATGTATCTCTATTTTCAGGTGACATGATCTTACATATAGAAAATCCTAAAGAATTCATAAAAATCAACTGTCAGAGCTAATGAACTAATTTGGCAAAATTGCAGGATACACAATCAATATATGATTTTTTGTATTAATATAGCCATTCCAGCTCTCTTTTAGTTACTGTTTGCACGGTATATCTTTTTCATTATTTTATTTTTAGTATATTTGTACATTTGAATCAAAAGTGCATCACTCATAAATGGGATTATAATGGGATCATGATTCTCAAATTCAGTCAATATCATATTTTAATTGGAAAGTTTAATATGTTTACATTTAATGTATTTACTGATAAGGTAAAATTTACTTCTGTCATTTTATTTATTTTCTATACATCTTAAGTCTTTTCTTGATTTTCTGTTCCTCCACTACTTCCTTCTTTCGTGTTAAATAGGTATTTTTAATGTATCATTTTAATTCTCTTATCATTTCTTTCACTATATATTTTTGAGTTATTTTCTTAGTGGTTGTCCTGGTAATTAGAATTAACATCTTAATTTACAACAACCTAGTCTAGTTCAGATCATCACTAATTTAATTTTGGTATACAAAAACCTTACTCCATATGGCTCTATTCTCTCCCTTATTTTGAGATTTTATTGTCATACAAATTATATCCTGACAGATTGTATGGCCATCAACACAGATTTATAATTATTGCTTTAGAGAGTAATCTTTTAAATCAGAAAATAGCAAAATCATTAGAAGCAGAAAATGCATTTATGCTGTCCTTTAAATATATCTGTGTAGTTACCATTACTGGTACTCTTTATTTCTTAATGCTGATTTGATTTATTATCTAGAATTCTTTCATTGAGACCTGAAAGACTTCCTTTTTTGTTTCTTTTAGGACAGGTTTGCTAGCAATGTATTGTCTCAGTTTCTGTTTATCTGGGATGTCTATATTTCATCATCATTTTTGGAAGTGTAATTTTGCTGAACACAGAAACTATGGTGACAGCGCTTTGAATGTCATCCCACTGCCTTCTGGCTTCCATGATTTCTGGTGAGAAATTAGCTGTTAAGTATATTAAAGATCTCCTGTACTTGATGAATCATTTCTCTCTTGTTGCTTTCATGATTTTTCTTTGTCTTTGGTTTTCAGCAGCTTGATTATGATGTGTTATAGGTATGAATCTAAGCATTCATTCTACTTGAAGTTCATTGAGCTCAGATGTGTCAAACCCAGAGATACAGTAATAGATTCATATGAACTAATGTTTTTCATCAAATTTGAAAAATTTCAGCCATTATTTCTTAAAAAAATTCTTTCTACCCCTTCCTATCTCTCCTCTCCTTCTGGAATTCTCATTATATATATTTTGGTACACTTGGTGATATTCCATAGGTCTGTGAGGCTCTGTTCATTTTTGCTCATTTCCTCATTCTTTTTTCCTTCTGTTCACCAGACTAGAAAATTTCAAGTGACCTGTTTTCAAGTTCTCTAATTCTTATTTCTGTCTGCTCAAATCTGCTATTGAGTACCTCTATAGAATCTTTCATTTCAGCAGCATTTCTAGTTTTATAATCTCTATCTATTTATATTCTCTATTTGGTGAGACATCGTTCTCACTTTCTTTTAGTTCTTTAGACATGGCTTCCTTTAGTTCTTCAAACATATTTAAAATGACTGATTTAAAGTCTTTGTAATGAGTTCAACATCTGGGCTTCCTCAGAAAAAGTTTCTATTGATTGCTTTTTCCAGTATATTGACTATACTTTCTTGTTTCTTTGCATAGCTCATTTTTTGGTCAAAAACTGGACATTTTAAAAAATGGAAACTCTAGAACTCAGATGTTACTCCCTCCCCAAGGTTTGTTTTTGTTGCTATTTGTTGTCAGTTGTAGTTTTAGTGACTTTTCTGAACTGACTCTATAAAGTCTATATTTTTTCTCATTTGTACCCACTAAAGTCTCTGCTCATTTAGCTTAGTGGTCAATTAATGACTGGAGAGAGATTTGTTTAAATGCCTAGAATCAATAAGTCTTTTCCAAGAAACCAGTAGAGTCTTTGTCAAGATACTCTAGATACTCTAGGTATGCAACACTCAACAAGGCAGTTAATAACTCTGCCTTAGCCTTCACTTCTTGCTTGTGCAGAATCTAGAGGTTAACCAGAAGTGAGACTTGAGGCTTTCCCTGGTCTTTCCTGATCAAGGCTATAGTCCTGAATATGTGCACAGCCTTACACATGTGTATTGACTTCTAGACTTACAGAAATATGTCACAGCTTTTCAAAGTTTCTTCTAGACATTTCATTCCCCAGCTTTTTCTCATAAGCTTTTTGGTTAGTCTATTTGCACCCAACTGTTATCTACCACCTCAGGCAGGCACAATGTTAAACAATTGCCTCTTACTGTTTTGACAAATGACCATGGAAAAAAAACTATGCACACTAAGTGAGCTATGACCACAAGCTGTTATTTTTCAAGGTTTCTGCAGAGCTGGGCAGGGGAAGAGGAACAGAGCAAGTTACAATATCACATATTTCCCTGTTCCTACAGAGATCAGGCTATTTTTTTTTTTTTTTTACTAAAACTCTCAAACTCGGCAGATTTCTATAAGCCTTTTTAATTTTCACATTTCTGAAAAAGTTAATTGTGACATTTTTGCCAGTGTTTTCATTGTGTTTATGGAGGAGAGGATTTTTTGGAGGTATTTACTCTGCCATTTTCATTGAAGACCTCTCTTCATTCCCCCAATTTGATATACATAATTTTTATTTCTCTGTCTGAGTAAAGTTCTTTGCTCAGATTTGGAATGATGAGTTTTTCTTGGGATCTTATTTAATATATATTATTAATGTATTTTCATATATGCATATGTACAGCTTTGTACAAATATCTACAAAAAGAGACATGTTATTTGCAAAATCCTCAAATAGTCAGGGACACATACATAGAAGCAGACCCCCTCATAAAATTCCTACTGCTCCCCAGCATTTACTAATTTCTGCCTTTACATCCATATCAACTGGCTTGCCTATAATTATGCAGGAGAGAAACAAGTAGAAGCTACAGTGTGGCAGATGCAGCAAATTCTGCAGAGATAATGGCCCTGCCATCTCATGTCACCCCCCTCAACCTTCATTGGAAACTTTGGCCTTCAGTAGTTGAACAGAAAAGAAACAGGAAATGCAAAAATGCTTCATATTATCTCACTTCCCACTTAGGTGGGAAATAGAAGACAAATATCTAGAACTTTAAGACAGCCAAAGTAGCTTCTCATGTGACCTTTGCATTTTCAGGTCACCCAACCTTTGATTTGACTGATGTTGATTCTTCAACTTATAGACTTCTCGGAAAACCTGGAAAAACTTTCTTTGCACTAAGTGGAGATCGTACTGCTAATGTCTGGCCAATTTTAGTCATGCTAATTACTAACATGAAAAGGTGTTAAATGCTGAAATATACAGATGAAAAAAAAGTAATGCCTATTTACATCAAACCTACCCGTCAAGTGTTATTCCTGCTGAAGGAGAATGATGTTATCCTGCAACAAGGAGAGAGTAGGGCACTCTGTGTAAGGTTGTGTGTTGTAAGATGAGGCACATTTGGAGTTGTTTTTTTTTTTTCCTAATAACAACTTTATAAGGCCCTTGCACCAGAGCTCATAAAACATACCAGTAAAGAACCCTAGCTCTGGGTGCAGCCTACCAGAATCTCTGCAGTGTTCATTTTAAACACAATAATAACTTTATGGACTAGAAGTATTCATGCAACTGAAAACAACATATGGCCTTCAATAAAATGAAAGGTACACTAGGAAAGGACAGCTCTAAAGAATGTTTTTAAGCAATAGGCATAGAATTAAATTCAATATTCCTTCCTAATAGAAAAAGAAAAAGAAAATTTTATTTGCTTTCTTTATGCTAAGAAGTTCATGAGGGGAAAATTTATGTGGCTGCTTTTTCTCCCACCCAAAAAGATAATGCTCAGAACACACCTTAAAACAAAACATAAAAGATAATTATATCACAGGGAAGGAAGTAAAATATTTAAGGGCTGTTAGGAGGTATAAGGATTCATTATATACAAGTTTGCTCCCACCAACCCTTATCTGCTATTTGAAATTTTATATCTCCCATATCTATAGCCTTACACAGGACACATCTTAAAAACCTGAAAAATCATGCTTTAAAAATATGTTTCTCATTTGTGTTGTACCTAATCCCAGACAGAGTTGTAGAAATCAGCACCTATCATTTGCCCATTAAATATGTCTTTTATCATCTTCCTTCTGAAAATTCTTCATAGTGTTTTTCTGTAGAAATCGTTTACATTTAAAATGTAATATGGGGCTGTGAAATGTAGTCATGGAAACCATGACAGTAAGGGTGAAAAAAGAGAGATTTGAGGATTTTGTGAGTGTTTCTGATGTTTCAAATACAATAGTTCCCTTACCAAAGTCAGTTGTGCCATATGGTGAACTGTGTGTGGTAATTTTCTAAGCTTGCAAATAGAATTCTGCAAAATGTGATCAACTGCTAAGTCAATGCACTCCAAGTGAGCCCAAGTTTCACTCCTGCTCATTATTCCCAGGGGTATTAGATGCCAACACTTTACATACTGCAAACAAACAAACAACAGTTAGTATTTAATTTTAATAACCCCCAAAGAAAGATTCATGGGATAGAATAGAAGTTCGCCAAAATCATTCAACTTAAAAAATTGAGAAACAGTTGGTTTCAGAAGGCCACAGGTCTCTTTGCACACTCATTGCTGATCATCTATCTGAGACTCTAAATTAGCCTGAGATTCAGTTCCTGTTCTCTCCCATCACACAAAAACCACAATATTGCCATTATTCTCTTCTTGAGGCAAGCATTTTCTGTGTCATAAGTCTTGTAAGTCAGCTTTTGCTGCAAAGCAATCAATCACAAATCTCATTTGCATAATGAAAAGTATTTACTGTATTATTTTCTCCTGCATCCGCAAGTTGGCTGAGGCTGCTGTAGTTTAGGCTGTAAGTCCATGGGTTGAGACAGCTCTGCATCAGGCATCTAACGCTAGAGCCCAGTGTAGAGTGCCAGCAGCTACTCCAGCAGGTCTTCCCATGGCAATGGCCAAAGTACAAAAGGGTAATCCCAACCATGCAAATACATTTCAAGCCTCTGCTTACATCACATTTGTTAGTATCTCATTGGCCAAAGTAAGTGACAGAGTCAAGCCCAGCATTAAGGGAAAATGATATATGATCTTCCCATGGAGGCAGGGTGATGGAGTGAATATTTACTTAACAGTAAAAAATTTACTACAATCCACCCTTTTGTTCTCAAATATTCTCTATCTTCCCACATATGAAATATACTCACCCCCATTGCATCCCTTAAGCCACAGTGTCACACTCAAAATCCAGAATCTCACGATCTACATCTGGTCTGAATGGAGCTCCTTTTGATCCAGTGACCTATGAACTAAAAACACAAGTTATTTGTCACCCACACATCCAAAATACAATCATGCAACTTGGGTGGACCACCCACAATAAATACTCTCATTGTTAAAAATGAAAGAATGAAAAACAGTCACCGGTTTATATCAATAATAATTTTGAAAGCTTGCAGAGCAAACGTCATCAGATGTCCAAACAGTAGGGAACTGAAATAATTTCTTGCTAACTGCTCTCGCCCCAAAGATGGACCAAAATAAGGTATAATTTGTAGTGCAGCTAGAATGAACAGGAGAAATATCGAATGACACCTATGCCCTCCCCATAGGAGAAAGATGAGCCTTTCTGCACAAGAATATTCAATTTGTACCTATTTGTGTACAATCATGTGAGTTGAGACAAGGTACTTGGCTTTGTCCTCCACTAATATGCAACTCATAAACAACAGAATCATGGCCATGATTCTCGATAAGACTCAGGGAGTGCTCCTGGGAGTGGCTCCCAGTTTAGTGTTCTCAAAAATATTAGCCCTCTTGAAGGTCCTTCCTCTGCCATCATCCTCCTTGACTGCACCTAAGCATTTGAAAACAAGCCCTTCTTTGTGGCTCAGCAGATTTAAGTTTAATTCCTGACAATACAAAGTTGGGGAGCAAGAAGTTTTTCCATATCTCTAACAGCCTGTGTCTTCTAGTCTATACTGGTTGGCTCTTTTGCCAACAAAGGTTTCTCAGAAGCTTAGTTTGTTTGTTTGTTTGTTTTTTGTACATACTTGATTCTAGTGGAATACAAATGCCAAGAGCCATACCCGCAATTCTTTCCAAGACATGTCCTCCATCTAGACTTAATTATGGGTACTTTGGGTACATTAGTCTTCTGTGACACCTTGTGCTTAATTTTTCTATAAGCCCTTTTGTCTAGCTGGAAGGATCTGCTAAGCCATACTTTGATCTGTTCATATGTCTTATCAAAGAATGTTAAAACCATCACTGATTTGGTCTTTGTATTACTACACCTTTGTTTTGATAAAAACCCATTTTATTTTCTAAACCTGAGATTTTTGGGCTCTCTACAGTCCCTCTGTATCTTGCTTGCAAACCAATCAGTTTTACTGAGCTAATCTTCCCCCCCCCCCCCAAATTCAGTGGTTTATAGCCATAAACATTCATCCCCACATGTATGTACCTTCATGCTGACTATTGTTCAGCTGATTCAGGATGAATTCAGCGTGGTGGCTGTATGTCAGGCTGTAACTTAACTCAGTTTGGCACCTCATGGCAGCAGATATCTGGACAATGGTCTTCTCCTGGCAGAGGATTGTGTTGGGAGACAATTTTCCACGAATCACTCATGTTTCTGGACATCTTGTGAGCAGAGACTCTGACTGCCTTTGTTCCAGACTATCTTTTCAAAGATTTATAGCAAACAGCCTTGAAAGACAGAAATAAGGTCTCTCTTCAGAATAAAATGCAGACAGGTTGACTTCCCATTAAAAATACTTGAGTTTCCTAAGCTCAGGGTTTCTCTCCTATAATGCAACTCACTGTGAGTGCAGGCATCAGATGGCTCTCTTCATATCACCCTGTAGGAACTGGAGGTTGGGGAACCAACACAAGAAAATACTGTTATTCTAGCTACTGTTACTGCTGTGAGTAATAAAGTTCTTTGTCTCTGACATAGGAGTCTCATGTCCACTTCCAGCATCCATGACACTGACAGAATAATTGCTTAGCTTGAAAATCAGATAATCTAGATAATTAAGTCTAGATTTCAAGCTAATTTTATTAGCTTGAAAATCAGATAAAATATCACACCCTTTATAGTTTCTGACAACCTAAAGCAAAGCAAATCAAATAACCAATCCCAACATCGACAGGGTAAGGAAATATAATTCTCCTGTGGAGGTAAGCAGTGGGAAGGGACAGAAGTGAATATTTGTTGAATAACAATCTATAAAATACCATAATATCTGTCATTGTATTTATCATTTCTTCTCACTTAGAATACATGGATTTTTAAGGAAAGAAATAATAATACATAAGTGTTGAGTCTTGTTAGAATTTAGAAACAAGTACAAATTTCAATGGCTCCAATTTCTTTGTGTTTATCCTTTTCTACTGCTTATGAACACATATCTTTCCAATCCCTATTTTGCAGATATTCTTATTACATTTCCCTTCTCCCACTAAAGCCTTTTCTCAAATCTTTATTGCCAGATAAAATTTTTAATATAGGCAGTATTTATGGAAGTCTTAAAAATAAAGAGAAAATTCTAAAAATGGCATTTCAGGGTTGTAATGGAGTGAAAAGAAACCATTGGGTTCTCTAAGGGTTCTCTAAAACCAAGCTAGAGAGCTAGTAAATGTCAGTCCTTCTAACACATCTACCACCATTTGGACTCTGCTATAGCAGCAGGTATTACTAAAGTCAGCATGATGAAGGATGAGTTTAATTTAGCTTATAGAGTAAGCTGTAATCTTACTTGCTCAATCCATGATTGTTCAGTCAAGAGCTTTTGTAACAAATTAAGACTATTTCTTTGAACCCATATAACTACAAGGGATTCATAGGACGCTAGCAGCAAAATCACCCCTCATGGCACACTGCTCTGCAATAGGTAATGGCTAAGGTCTTCCTACTTGGTTTCAGGAATGTAAGACAAAAGGCTAGCAAACACAAGGCAGATTCAATTCTGAAGTTAACAGTTAGGTGATGACTTCCAATCAGTAGAAATGGTAATTGAAACTCCAAGAGTTTAAGCACTTAACCAAAATCAACTTAGTTTCAAAATTACAATTAAAATCAAGATGGGTAGACCAGCGTTTTACCTTTTATTTTGGTATCCTGCCAACTGGTCACACATGTCTATGTGTAAAAAATGCTGAAAAACAAAACAATAAATCAAATACTAGGCTTTGGCACAATGTTTAATTTTTCAAAATTGTGTGCACTTATTATTGTAATCTTAATATTTGCCTTGCATTTCATTTTCACTGAATAAGTACGGTATTGAAAGTCTGCTATTGTAAGAGGAAATAAATAGCACCATTATTGACACTATAGATTATCAGTATATAGCCAACACCTGCTTACTTGTTACTTATTTAATTATTATTACTTACTTATTAATAACTTATATGTTTAATATTAATCTTACACTTACCTGAGCCTCCCAGATCACAATAACTTCTATTTATTCTAAGGCCTTTTCCCAAACTGAACAAGCAAAGTGGAGTCACTGGTTTTGGATTCATAGTTACAAGTGTAATGGACTGAATTAGAGCAAAGACTGATGAAAGCCTGCTGGGTGGACTTGAAGAAACAAGGCATGGGGGCTATTGTGATGCCAACATAGTGTTCTACAGTGACAGAAAGATCCAAGGTTAAAAAGAGCTAAATTGTGAGATTCTTCAAATGCCAGGTTAGCAAGTTTAGACTTTATCTCACAAGCTGTTTTATAGCAGAAAAATCACATGATTGACATTTTAGGAAAAGATCTCTGGGCAGAGAGGGGGATGGCTTGGTGAAAGCCTATTCTAGAGGCTAGGACAGCTAGAAGACAATAGCTGAGCCCTTGCGAAGAGATGACCAAGGGCCTGATGGGTGGGTCTAAGTGGAAGGGGCTTTACTCAGGTTGTCTTGACTAACCTAAGGGACTCATTTTATAATTTTATAAAATTTATAAAAATTCTTAGAGGCAACAAAGCATCAATAATTGTACTTTTAAAATGAGATAATAAAATACGGAGAAAAACATAATGGGTATCCATTCACTCACCACCCAACTTAAGAGATAAAATGCCACATATATAAATAAATCCCACTCTATGATCTTCCTAAAACTCAAGTCCTCCCTCTTGCTTAGTGGCTACCTGTATCCTAAATTTAGTACTTATCTATATTCTCTTTTTCTCTTCCTCTTATCCCTTTCTTTGTCTGCTGTCATCACTTTTTGCTCAATGAAGCAATATTCACTCGTTAAATGACAACTTTATATAGTTATAGTATGTCTGTATTCTAGAGGAAGTTACTGACCTGTCTTTTTCTTCTCTATAAATTGGACTCTAACGCTATAGTCAAAGCAATCCTCCTTTCCACGTGGCATAAAACTACATACACTTTTCCATTTATTTTTCAAGCACGTGTTGAAAATAAATTATGTGCCAGCTACTCTGCTAGTGATTGGAAATACAATGTCAATAGACATAGTAGGCCCAGTGCAATTACTTAGTAGGTGTTGTTGAATGAGTAACTTATGGACTCTATTTTTGCCCTCAAGAGCATCTAGAATAATGAAGGAGAAAAACACAGCAATTATCTGACATATGATATTGAAAGGAAGTATAAAGGGCTATAGGAATATAAAACCAGATATCCTACGAAAGTATTCCTTTGGTTTATTCCATGGTGTTTCAGAATCTTGTCATTTAATCTCATTACTTATGACTTAAACACTTGCAGACTGCCACCATGCCCATACTTCTATGAGGGACAGATTTTAAGAAAATGTGCTTACTGGCCAAGGTAAGGACACCCAGAAGATATTCCAGTGCTGTCCAGACAATATTTACTTCCACCAGAGTGGTACTGGAGAGACAACCCTAGCTCACTGGCAGGCATCAACTCAGATCCTTTCCTAACCAACCCCAGAAGCTCTGTTTACACAAGGGCCATTCCAAAGAGATTTCCTTATCTTCCCACTTCCAATTGGGGTACCTATCTTGACTACAGAATGAGGAGGATTGCTCCTTCCTCCTATTAAACCAGTAATAACATAACCATAGCAAAGCTAATAATAATGACTAACCTATATTGACTACTTTCTCTATAAGGGCTGTGTATATTAAATTTCACATGCTATAGCTCATGTAAGCCTTACAGACTCTCTATTAAGGACCAGATTTCATTATTGCCCCCAATATTCCTTTGTCTCAACTGGCCCTCGGGGATATTAAGTAATCCAAGAACATTGAGCCAGAAAAGGCAGAGGAAGCTTAACAGCAAGCTACCAATCTTTTGGGAAAACCTTATGGTAATAAAATAAGCTTTGGTGCCATTGGCAGCTAATTATTGACAAAACAGTAATAATAGTAATAACAATAGCAGGATAGTAACTGAAAATGAGGCAGCCTGGGGAGAAAAAGGTCCTTGTTGGAGAAGGCATCTTGTCAAAAGCAAGTGCAGGGACTGTATTGATAGCATTGCTCATTTGTTTAGTAGACAACTAAGGATAGGGTTAAGGATTCACCTTCTCTTGCTTGTCACACCATGCTGTGGTTTCATATCGCCTGAGGCAGTAGGGCCCCTGCTGCAGTTTGTGTTAGTAACAGAAGAGTTATTTCCATGGTTCCCTTATGGTTTCCACAGACAATAATATATATTTTTAAAGCTTGGCTGATTTTATTCATGGAATCCACCCAATAGTTGACACATTAAAAATGGCATAAGTCCATATTTTGTAATGTGTATCAACATCTCACAGTTATGATAGAAAGATCTTTTTAAAATGATAAGCATCTACAACAGTCCTGCTCAGAGCATCACGCTGGTGGCCACTCTTGTTGATGAGAACGAGGGTGCCTTCATTGGTCCTTGCTGGTAGGTCTCATTGAGGTCCCTCAGGACAGCACAGAGGCAGGACGGCAAATGCTTTCACCTCAGGTGCTAATGCCAATGATTGGTAGAGGCTGCAGAGAGCAATGTACCGGTGGAGGGAGGCACCTGTGAATTCTTAGGTTGAAATTGATCTATTCTTCAAGACAGAATGATTTACTCTCCTTTGGCACCATCTTTCCAAGATGAGTTTCACAGAAGGCATAGTATTTGAGCTGAATTTTGAAGGAAAAATAAGAATTCACCAGGTGGGGAAGTGGGTGAAGTCTCAGCAGATGCAAAAACGTAAAGGTGTTGGAATGTTCCCAGCCTGTATCAAGATGAGTTGTGAGGTGTGCATGCATTTTTATATGAGATCATACTATTTACCAGTTTCGTGTAGGGTTTTTTCTTAAGTATCATATCAGCCTTTAAAATTCTTTAAAAATAGCATTTTTTGAAAATAACATTATTATAAAGATGGGCCCTAACTTATTTAACCATTCATTGTTTTGTTAGGCATTTAGGCTTTACCCCCAACCTTTCTGTATTATAAACAAGGCTATAAAGACTGTCACTGTGTATAAATTTCCTCTGATTTTCTCATTATTTATTTAGTGTATATTCACAGAAGTGGCATTTCTGAGCAAAAGGGAATGGAAATATATGGGTCTGTATATTGACAAATTGTTTTCCAGAAAGGTTGTATTATCTGAATTTGCATCCAGTTCTGTGAGAGAGTGCTTCACCAAACTTATTTCCACCTTTGGGTACCAACTTTTATCAAAACTTGCTAGTGTGATAGAGGTAAATTGGTGTGTCCTTGTTGAAATTTGTATTTCTTTGAACATTTTCTTCCCAATTTAAAATAGTCGTTTGTGCGTACCACCTGGAGTATGGACACGCTTGAAGCTCTGACATGGCCGGGTGGGGGGTGGGGGTGGCTAGGGCAATATATATAACCTTAACAATATTTGTACCTCCATAATATGAAGAAATAAAAAGAGAAAAAAATCAAATAGTCATTTGTGTATCATATGTCGTAACATCCTTCCACCTTCAAAAAGTTGCTCTGACAGGGAGAGTATCTATTTTTACATTCTTTTTGTCTACAGAGTAAAGGGTGTAGAGAGGAGTACTGCCTAACATTTTGATCTAGCCTAAGAGAGACAAGAAAAGGAGGAAGGAGGAATTTTAATTTTCAAGCTTCTGCCCTGCCTCATGTTTGAGTAAGTAAAGGTTTCTGGGTCTGTTGTTTGGTAAGTCCCCGGGCATGATCTACAAGCAGAAGGATAAGAAAATTATAATATAATTAACATTGTTCTGCATAATATTGTAACGCTCCACATTGCCTGTAAGAAAATTCTCCTCTTCCTTATTTGCTGAAAAGTATTGTCTGCCTTTGCAAGATGTGTGTGTGTGTGTGTGTGTGTGTGTGTTCTCTTCACAATTATATAAATCAAAATTTACATGGTTACATGTGACAGAAACTGAACTCAAAATAGCTGAAGCAATAATAGTCATTTGTTGGCTTAAGTAACTGAAATGTAGGGGCTCTATCTAGTTACTAAAATTATGATCACAAGCCCTAACATTTTCTCTTTCTTTGTTTAGACTTTATTTTCCCCTGGGGTGGCTTCATTCTCAAAAGACATTATTCTTGCAAAGAAAGTCCATATGGCCCTCACTAGCTCCAGACATTCAGGGACCGTAGTGTCAAAAATCTCAAAAGGAGAGGATGCTTCTTTCCTAATCATTTCATCAAAAATCCCAGAGAGGACTTTGATTTGTCCATCTTGGAACATCCACCATTTTTCTACCAATTACCAAAGCCAGGAATGATGTAGTACTCCACCTACTCTTGAAACCAGGAAATAGGATCAGCCCCAACTGATCCACCCGGTCTAAGACACAGGACAAGTGCAGTCCACCTAGGATATCCTGGAGCATGGTATGCTGGTAAATGTTTAACACTTGGCTCTGTGGAGTAGAAAAAAGCCCAGATTTGTAGCAACTACTGATTCCTATGATGTAAACACTACCATGATGACTGATTTCAAACCACCAACAAGACATCACAGAAGGAAGAATCGAGAAGAGATGCACACAATTGGCTTCCTCATGCTACTATAACCGGGCCAAAAAAGAAAACTCAGAAAGCAGAAAAGCACCAGATCACATCTGAATTGTCCTGCTAAATCCCCTAACCCCACTCCATCCACCTTCATACACAACAAAATATTATTGTCAGTTAGATTGCTAAATTATACTCTGGAAAATTTCATCCCAGCGGTTGCCATGATATGAGAGATGGATGGAACCAAAGATGATCAAAACCTGGGGCAGTGAATAGAGTTCTCTAAAGCAGGGCGGAGATTGCACAGTAAGAATTAAAAGACAGATCCTGTCTTGGAGTAAGGTGTACCTCAAAACTAAGAAGCAAGGGCCGGGCACAGTAGCTCACGCCTGTAATACTAGCACTCTGGGAGGCCGAGGCAGGCAGATCTCTCAAGGTCAGGAGTTCGAAACCAGCCTGAACAAGAGTGAGAACCCATCTCTACCAAAAATAGAAAGAAATTAATTGGCCAACTAAAAATATATAGAAAAAATTAGCTGGGCATGGTGGCACATGCCTGTAGTCCTAGCTACTCGGGAGGCTGAGGCAGGAGGATTACTTGAGCCCAGGAGTTTGAGGTTGCTGTGAGCTAGGCTGATGCCACGGCACTCTAGCCCAGGCAACAGAGTGAGACTCTGTCTCAAAAACACCCCAAAAAACTAAGAAGTGTATGACAGTGATGATTCCCTAAGATCTTTGGAATAGTCACATTTGGTCTTTTTTTAAGATTTTTTTTTTCCTACCGTGAAAAATTTTCCACCAATCCTTGAGCATTCAGTATACCTTGCTGCATACACAGAGAGGAAGTAAACGGAAAGGTGGTCTTTCCCCTATCACTCAACCACAGAGGCCAACATTGAAGGGAAGGCACTGAACTGAAGGAGAAAAGTAGGCCCAGGGTTTTAGGTGACAGTAACAAAGGAAGAGGCCATTCAAAGCAGAGTTGAGAGCAATGGAAGCATTGTGAAGAAGTTACTGAACACGGAAGGACTAGGGGGCAGATGAAGAAAAAAATCTCCCTTTTCCTCAAACACACTCAAAAAACATTAGTCATGGAAAAGACGGATTTTCTTTAGGAATGAATTCCTAGCCTATGTCCTTAGTTCTTCTTTTTTTCTTTTGTGCTGTTAGTATTTTAGTTTGATTTTTTTTTTTTTGTCTTAAGTTGGGTTTCCTAGAAGAAGACTCGGAGATGAGGATTTGTACAAAAGGGATTCCATAGGAAGTATTCCAAGGAAGAATTAATAGGGGAGTGGAGAAGTGAGATAGAAAGGAAACAGGGCTGTATAGGTTTGTGGCACCAATGACAGTTCCATGGAGGATGACTTTGGTATTGCCCCCAGACAATAGAGGTCACATCTTTAAATTGTCGTGACCCAAGGACCAGGGAACTCTTAACTCTTGGTACTCAGTGAAGGGCTGCTCCTGGGATGGGGAGATTGGGTTCAGACAAAAATTCCCACGCAGTTCTGACTCTCCATGTGTACAGGCAAAGCATGCTCAGGTTGGCTAACGGCAGTCTCCAAAGAAGAAATGCAGATACTAGTGTTAGAAGGAAAAGCACAGAAGAAGCCAGTGTGGTGACAATGGTAAAGGATTGGAGGGAATAAGAGAACAGCATTGACAGTGTTTGCTATAATTTGCTGTATTGCAACTGTTATTATACACTAACAATATTAACTTTTGTCATACTTAGTTTTTCCAACATCACTGCTGGATTTTTAATTCTGGTTATGTTATTTTCTGATATGCAGATGTTTTCAATGTTGATGTAGAAGAACATTAATTGTAGTTTCTTTGCAAAGAAGAGACAACATCAATCTTGCTTATCAATACCTACCAAAAGGCCTAACACATATTTGGAGGTTAATTAATATTGAGATTATACTGTATATATAGTTTTATATATTCAGTATTTTCCAGTTTTGTAGCGTAAAAACATAAAACCTTTCCTAGATTTAAAAATATTTCTCTTGTGAGTTCCACTTCAATGTAGGATATAGAAAATGCAAGAGAATGTAACTCCAAGTTTAAAAATGTGAAAAATCTAGATGATCTACAAAATCATAAATTTTTTTAAGTTCATCAGTAGACTGAGGTCACAAGGCAAAGGTAAATTGCTTCTGAGAGAAGAAGAAAAGAAAAAACCATCTGCCTTGGTGAGAGGAGAAAATACATTTGGGCACAGGATCCTATTCTGATACAAAGCAAAACACAAGATAAATAAGAGAAACATAGAAAGCCTTCGTGACCTTGGGTTAGACAAGATTTTGTTTGGATAAGACACAAAAAGCACAACACATAAAAGGAAAAAGTATAATAATAAATTGGAGTTTATCAAAATTAAAAACTTCTTATCTTTGAAAGCCATCCTAGCAGGAAAGACAAGCCACAGACTGGGTGAAATTACTTGCAAAATACATATCTGATAAATAATTTGTACCCAGAATCTACAAAAAATTCTCACAATGCAATATAAATACAAACAGCCAAATCTTTAAAAATGATCAAAGGTTTAGACACTTCACCAAAGAAATTCTATGAATGGCAAATAAACACATGCAAAGATGCTCAATATCAATAGCTGTTAGGGAAAGCAAATTAAGATCACAGTGGGTGGCCAGGAGAGGGTTAACTCAGGAGCTCTGAGTTGCTCAAACCGTACACATTCCAAAGAAAGACCTGTCTTTAAGACTGGCCCTTGGAATACTTTTCCTGAAAAGAGTGTTGTTGTCTGCCTGAGGCCTTGGGCCACGCTTTGCCAGTTTGACCAGGAAGTTTATCCTAACAATGTCATTTTAAGGAACATCTGGTTTTGCTCCAGTGAGGATTTGGTGGGGTGTGGTTAGAGGAGCTGTTCGTTGCAGAGGTGCTGCACAGCTACCTTACTCACACCCAACGAAACTCTGGATACCAAGGCTCAGGTGAGCTTCCCTTGTTGAAAACCCTCACACTTGTTGTCCCACATCAATACTGGGAGAATTAAGCATATCCCCATAAGCATGTCCTCCATCCATATAGAACACCTGGTCACTTGTCCCTGTTTTATCCTGGACTTTGCCCCATGTGCCTTTTTTCTTTGCTGACTGTGGTCTATATCCTTTGGCTGTAATAGATCATAATCATGAGTACAATAGATTTTTGAGTCCTGCAAGTTCTTCTACTAAATTATTAAGCCTGAGGTGGTACTGGAGACTGCTAATGCAATGACATAATATTGCACACCAACTTGAATGGCTAAAGTAAAAAAAGATTGACACACCGAGATTTGGCCACGAATGGGAGCACCTGGAACTTTCATATAATGTTGATTGGAAAGCAAAATGGTACATGCAGCTCTCTCAGAAAAGAGTTTGATAATTTCTTATAACATTAAGGACATTTATATGACCAGCAAGCCCACTCCTAGTTATTTAACAGAGAAATGTAAATATATGTCCACACAAAGACATAGATGAAAATGTTTTTGACAACTTTATCCATAATTGACAAACACTTCAAATGTTCAAAGACTGGTGGACAGATAAACAAAATGTGAAACATCCATACTATAGAATACTACTCAGGAATAAAAAAAAGAACAAAGTAAAAACATGCAACAATGTGAATAAATCTGAAACACATTATAGAATGTAAAAAGAGCAAGACAAAATATATATTTATGCCTTGTGATCCCATTTATGGGACATTTGAGAAAAGGCAAAATAAAGAGACAGAAATAGGACTCGTGGTTGCTGGGGCTGGGTTTGGGAGGGAGAGATTGCAAAGGGGAATAATGGAAGTAGGGTAATTGTTATGACCATAAATATCTACAAAAACAAAAATGACTTATGGGTCTAAAAATAATCCATGGGATCATGTCTGATAAAACATATTTTTGATTAAAAAATTAACTATACAAGGAGAATTAGGTACCTATTTAAGATATTCAAGGATTGGAACCATTTCCTAAATTCTATATACCTAGCACAGTGCACTTAATAAATATCTAATAATTTGAAAAGTCTGCCCTAAAACATGCATAATATTTCACCATATAATATTTGTGCACTTTCTAGGGGATGGGCATACTTCTAGCTCTGACTTGCGCAATGAAAAAGCAATATATGTAACCAAAGTGTTTGTACTCTGGTAATATTTTAAAATAAAAATTTCAAAAATATATATTTTAATTAATTTAACCATTGCCCTATTGTAGGACATCAGTAGTTTCCAATATCTTACTATTATAAATGATGTTATAAGAACATTCTTAATTTATTTTCTCCATCTTTTTAAAAATTATTTTTCATATAATCTTTAAGTCTTTCATATATATATCATATATACTAGAGAATCTCTTAAATTTCTACCTATTTTTCTAGTTTTCTAGTCTCCTTCAAAAAAATAAGCTCTTAAATTTCTCTGGGATTTACTGAGTGAAAGTCAAAATTTTTTTTTTCTCTGTCATTGCTTTTAATTTAGCAAGCTCTCTCCATCCAGGTATTTGAATCAGGAGCTTTCTTGCTTCCTCTTCAGTCTCCTTTCTGTGACCCTTAAGGACTTGGTTTGAACCACTTTTGCAATGCTTACATACTCCTTTGTAATTATCTGTCCGTCTGCCTTTATACCTTATATGATGTGATTCACAGGAGAAGAAACCACTTTGTATTCAACTTTCCAGTGTTCCCATCTCTGACCACAGTGTTTGGCATACAGCAGGGTGTTTGTGCTCAGTAAACGGAAGGGTTCTGAACATCTGGGCCCTATTCCTATACCTCCCACTGCCACAGTGTGAAGGCAGCCCACTCATTGCCTTTGTGTTTACAAGAGGTAAATCCCTGCTTCCCAGGGTCCTGTGGTGTAACCCCAAAGGAACCGAGCAGCTCTTACCATAGAAGCACTGGAGTCTGTCCACTGTTCTCCCGCATCATAGGGCCTCGTCAACTTACTTGCAGTGAAGGGGGTTTCTTTGCTGTAAGGAAGGCAGTGTACCCAGAGGTTCCGCTGGTAGGCTTGGGATGAAAGTTGGCCGCTGCTCCTTACTAGTTATAGCTTTGGAAAGTTAGTGTCTTCCTGTAAAATGGGAAAACAGCTGTAACACCCTTCATAGGATTTGCTGACATAATGTATGAAAAGTTTCCAGCACATACAAAAAGCACAAACAAGATAAGACCTCTATGTCCTCCTTCCACCCCATCTGTGTTGAGTGCTCATGTTTCATGGAGGGTTTTCAGCAGGTTGTTGCACACAGCAAGCCCACTGGGAGGAGGGCTGGTGGCAACATGGAGACGTGCATTCTCATGCGCACTGACCTTGCTGGCTGGGCAAAGGCAGCTCCCTTACTGTTTCTTCACTGAGTCCCCCCTGTGGTCTGCCCTGAAGCTCTGGGATGATCCCATGGGCCATCCATGGTTGACAGAAAAGCCTTCTCAGTGGGCTTTGCTCTCGTGCTCTGCACAAAGAGGAACTGCTATTTTCCATCTCTTAGTCTTGACATCACTGCACCTCAATTACCACTTGGTGCTTCCTTTCACGTACGAATAAGATAAAATGTTGTTAAGCCCGGAGACCAGCCTTGCCCTGCTGGTCATGAACGCTGTGAGTTCTCTCCCACCTATTGAAAACTCTTCGGTGTGAGTGCCATTACAGAGGCTGGCTTCCTCCTTCTCTTTTGATTTTTTCTTGTCTGTGTTACAAATTAGAGAGAAAAATTCTTTCCTCATTTTTTATTTCTGTCATGAGGCTGGGAGCTGCACAGAAGCTGGTTTTCAAATGTGTCTTTCTAGATGCCCCCACAACAGGACCTCTAAGGGAACTGTAGAATTTGCTTTTAAGATTAAGTTCACCGGAGATAGTACGTGCTGGTTTCTAGGCTGTAAATAAATACTAAACTAGTAGTTATGTCACTAGGATTTTAACTACAGGCTCATTTGCTTCAGTGAAATTCTATGTGAGACTCATTTTTTGAAATTGCTGGTGAAGAGAGACTTCAAACTCTGTATTCTAAGCAAATGGTATAGCCTCCCAAGGCCATCCACCATCTGCCAGCTATGTGTGTGAATTGCCACAGCTGAACTCCCACTCCAGTAAACAACATTAACCAAAAGGTTCACTTTGCTGAATCATTTTCAAGTCCTGGAAAGAGGTCCATGCTGACATTCAGTGCAGTGTAGAGGGGAAACTGCATTTTAGAGGAAGGATGACCTGAGTTTGAGTAAGTGGAATAAAAGTGTCAGAATTAATAAAAATGAAATCATAGTAGATGGTCCTTATTTGGAACTTCCTCCATCCTGAAGCCTGGGCTTAGCCCTTTACCAATACCATCTTGTTGAATTTTCAATACAATGCTTTGAAGTAAGTACCACCATTACCTAGCTTTGCAGGTGACAAAAGTGAGACCGACAGAATTTCAGTGACAGACCTAAACCCACAATGTTGGCAAATGGTAGAACCAGGACTTATCCTGCCTTATCTAAAACCCAAACTGTGTTCTGCACCTGTGGCCCCACAAATCAGGACTGTTCAACAGCACCTCCTCAGCTACCCAAGCATTTTCTGAGGAGCTCCTTAAAAACTGACACCCTTGGCTTCATGCTTAGAGATGCTGATGCAGAGGTCTCAGGTGGGAGGCAAGGAGTCCAGATAAGAATCACAACGGAGCCTCTACTGGACTCTGGATCTGGATCAGAGGATTACAAAAATGCTCTCTAGATTATGGCTGAAAACTAGAGAAAGACTGCAGGGTCTGGAGTTAAGGATGTAGGCATTCACCGTGTGAGTAAGCTGTGTGATGAGGTTGCACCTCCATTTCACATATCTGAGACTCATATCATAACATATGCCCCCTGTGTCTTCTAGGATTATAATGAAGGTCAGAAATGATAATGTAGTGAAAAGAGCCTTGAAAATAATAGAATGTTATTTACATGTAGATCATACATTTATTACTATACAGTAATACTATTAATACTATGATATTCTATTTCTTATTCCTTGGGTGGAGCAGATGATGTCAGTACTCTTTCCAGAACAACTTGAATCCCATTTTTACCATTTTTGTACAAATTTCACCCTCCACATCCACACCCAGTGCCTTTGTCTCCATCAACCAGCACTAATGACCCTTCTGAAGGCTGTACTGGGACAACTGAAGCTGCCTGGTCCTCAGAGGTTTACTTCTATGGAGAGAAGCCTCTTGTCCAAAGGCAGACAGATGTGGGAGGAACAGAGGACAGCACACTGGTTCCGGTTGGGACAACTCTGAGGCATAACCTACTTTCCAGCGCTCCTCTGCAGAATCAGGACTCTAGAATTTAGCCTGAAATAACACCCTTGGTCCTACCTTTGTAGCCCTACCTTGCTCAATTCCTTACTGATCTCTCCCGGAGACCTTCCTTAATAGAGTACCTGCACATGAATCTCCCACTGACCATCTGCTTCTGGAAAACCCAATCTCTAGCTTTTTGCCTCAAAGCCTGGCAGCAGTGCCCTTCTATCCAGGACACTGACCTTCTTATCACTTCCCCTTTGTCTTTCCTTCTCCACAGCCCAGGACCTTTCTCTGGTTTGGGGTCGTGGTGGAGTTCTCGACTCCTCAAACTGCTCTTCAGAACATTTTCTTTCCACCTTTCGGTTGATGAAAAGGTCCAAGACATTGGAGAAGGTCTGGGACAGAACAGGAGTTGATGGATGTAGACCACTTGCGTGGTACCATGCCACATCTCTTCCCTGAGGCAATGAGCGAAAAGAAGGGGAACTGAAGAGAAATCAATGGGGGTGACACTAATTAATATTTTAAAAATACTATCATATCACTCTATTCAGTATCACAATTATTTTTTGCTATTTTCTGCTTGTTATTTATTTGCTTTTTACCCATTGCTTCTCAGGGGTAAACATTTTGGGAATGAAGATTCCCAAAAGCCACTTCTGCCCCTGTTATCTTTTGTCTGCTTCTACTCTTTTCTGAGTAGCAAGCAAGGGACCCTAGAAGTATGACTCTATGATGTCTGATCCTTCTCTTCAACTTTCTTACCCTGTGTTGGACAGGATTCATGGCATGTGAGGGAAGTCAAAACTCTGAAATCTGCTAAGTGAAAAAATAAAATCTCTGACCACTAGAATGATTAGCCTTTTGAGCAACTAAACATTTTTCACAATGTGGTCATTTCAGTTTGGTTCATTTATTCAAGGTATAGTAAGAAATTCTCTTTTAAAAAAACCCCAAAACCCTGAACTCTTAGAATTAGTGAGTCCTTTTGCCTGAATATTGAATAGCTATAGATCTAAAATAGCTATAGGAAACTATTTTAGGGGACATATTAACACAGTGATCCTTAATTGAATATTACCAACTCCTTCACAGCATACATCTAGAAGGAATCAGTTTGTGTTGTTTTTCTGTTCTAATGAATAAAATCATAATGGTTTAATTATCTTGAAACATCAAATAACCTTTATTTTGACAAATGTCCTTATTGGCTTGGGATTTTAAGCCCTAAGTCTCACTAGAGTGGGACAACACAGTTGTTTTCATGCCAGAAAAATTAGCAAGTATGGGGCCTTGTGGATAACAGAAAGAATCACCATACACCCTAACTTACTGCCTGGTACAATCTATGTGATACTAAAACAGACGGTTGAAAATCAAAACGTTTAACCTCAACAGTTCTGTCAGTTGTTCATTGACAAACAGTTGTGTTGATTGTATTTTACTTCTGGGAAACAGATTTAAGATTTTAAATAATGACTGAGAAAACTGGATTTTTTTAAAAAAAATAAATTCCTGACTGAGATGATTTGGAAAGAAAGGCTGACAAAAGAAAAGAGAGTCAATTTTCAAACAATTTGGATAAAAGATGACTAAAAATGCTATAACTCATGTCAACAAAGGGCCTGTGGTAATAAGCTACTTGGAACTTACTGGGAAGGAAGAAACACAAAGCCTATGAATGAAGAAAAGGCATCAATACTTTTAGGTACATTGGGTTAAAAAAAGTGAATCCCATTTCACAATCTCTTCAGTAAAATTATAAATAATAGTTATAAACATATTGCAGCAAACTGAAGATAATAAAAGTACCATCATAGAGTATTATGTTTATGAGAAAAATGTACAAAGTTTCATGTAATCAATGATTACATTCATGGTTATGTGGAGATATACACAAAAATACCAACAATCTTGTTAGGTTTGCGGCACTGTTTTTTTCCTTTTCTCTGTTTTCAAAACTTTATATAATATAGTTAAATTGCTGATAAAAATGTAAAAATATGAATTCATTGAAAAAATGCTTCAGTTTTTAAATGAGCACTTAGGTACCCTTCACAGAGCTCTGAAGTTGAGCTGCATCTTGTCACTGTCTGCCAGTTGGCAATCGTGACGTAATTGCCACAGCCTCTGTTCCCTGAAACTTGCAGAACAGAGTTCAGTGGCTCGGCAAAAATTCCAGAGACAGCAGCAGAGTGCTCCTCACACTGCTGCATCCTTAACACTCACTTGATGACTTTGACTTAGTTAGTGATTCGGGATAGCTGGACTCTTTAGTGAGATGAAGTTTTACCTTCACCAATTTATTCTGCTTCCATATTCCTTTTTAGGTATGCACATAGAGTGATATACATATATAAAAGATATCTGGTTCTCTAATCAAGGTTAACAGGACTCATCTCAATAAGTATGAAATGAATATTCTACATGTCAAGAATTATTATGCCATAGTTTAATTGGCAGGAATTTTTCTTCTTTAGTGGTTTGTAAATATTGACAGATCCTGCTAGCGATGGTGGAGTAGATTGAATGGAACACATCTTTACCATGACAAGGAGACACAGGCATGTTTAGCAGGTTGTGTAGGTACTTTTGTAATTCACTTATTTTGGAATTATTGTCCTTTCTTGTTTTGTTTAACATAATATGCATTATTTAGGCGAAATCATTGGGCAAATTAACAGGTAGTTGTAAATGGAAAGAAGTCTCAAAAACATAAAAGACAATGAAATGATACCAAGACTGAAGATATTTACAAATAATCTCAAGAAAAATAAGTATAAGAGACTTCTTATGCCCTCTATTGATTTGGGAGAAATAATCAATTTTTAAGAACAACTGTGGATATGAGCATACACAAGCAGGCAACTATTGAGGCAAGGGCTATAGTTTTCATTATCTCCATAGAAACAAAACCAGGGGAACAGAACATCTGAATACTTGCTACTTTCTACCTTTGTCTATAAACCGACTTCAACCAGTGGCTACTGCTTACTGGACTATAATGCAAATAACACAATTATACTTTAATAAGATGTGGATTAGGCTCCACATATTCTTTAAGACCAAAGAATCCAGACTTCAGAAAGCTGATGATGTCAGATGATCATGTGACTATCTCCTGGGTTTATAGGGCCAGTTTCTCCCTGGAGTCGAGAAAGAAGTTTCCCTAGAGAGAATACACATTTCCAATGCCAACTATTCTAGGAAGTGATAAATTCTAGGGCAGGAAATGAACACTCTGCAGAGAGGAATTAGCTTGAGGGTTGGCCAGGAACTAGCTGGGCCAGAACTACGTGGTCTGGAGATACCTGAGCATTTGGAAGAGGTGAACAGGATGCTGAATTGCTACTGTCCATGTGAAGGCAAGCAGGGACAAGGCAGACTACCAACCCAGCTGGATTCTCTTGGCATGGGTCCCGGCCCATGCAATTTCTCTTTGTTGTGTCTTCCTTATGTAGTAGTTTTAATGGCTCCTAATGCAAGTTTACTTTTTGGTGATAAATTGTTTCCTTCTATTTCCTTTCTATGATGACATATATTATTACAGGGAAGGGGGATAGGAGCATCTACTAAGTTCTGGTTATGCATCATCCCAGATTCATGTACTGCTTTCTTCTCTAACCTGGGAAGCCCTCAATGGAATCATCTTCCTCTACAGGTCATGAATCCAGGTGTCTTCTGCCTCCACTGCAGCCACAGGCCTAGAAGTTCAATGCACCCCAGTCCTCCCATATTCCGCTAGGACTTCTCTGTTGTACTGAAGTTGGGGGAGGACCCCATGACACACTTGGCACTCAGGTTATAGTTAAAGCTCCACTGAGCCAACTTTGACCCAGGAGATATGGAAGCCAGTGGACAAATCCTTCTTCCTCCCTCTCCCATAGACAGACTGTTGGATATACATTGCCTTCATTTATGCCACCTAAAGATATCCTCAGAGACCAAGAAATTTGCTTGCCATTAAGCTCAAAATACACTTCCTTATATTTTCTCTCCCTCTCTCCTGCTTCCTTGGGATTCCATTTCCCCAATCGAAAGTTGGCACATCCATTTGGCCGGAGGCTCTTCTTTGTAGGAGAATGAAACTGACACAGTAATCCCAAAAATCTACTCAAGGAAGAAGGAGGAGATGAAATAAGAAATCTGGCCAGATAAGAAGGAGAAGTGGTGAGAAACAGAATCATATGATGAAAACAGATTCTGCAGCCAGGCTGCCTGGATTCAAATTCTGGCTTCACTACTTACTTACTAGCTGTGTAAACTTAAGCAAATTATTCAGCTCTTTATGCATACTTTCTTAATCTGTAAAAACAGAATCATAATTGAACCTGCATCTCAGGGTTCTTGTGAGGACTGGATGAGTTAATTAATAGAACGGCACTTGATACATGGCAAGAGCTTTATTAGGGTAAGCAGCTATCATCATCAACACCATCACCAATATTGTCATCAACATCATCATCATTATAAGAACTTTATGGTGCTAGAAGAATGAGATAGAGCGGTATAAAGAAAAGAATGAAATTAGGAGTCAGCGTCCTCAATTCTGACTCCCACTAAACCAGGGAATGAGGAACTGGGTGCGGTGATATAACTACAAGATGAAGTAAATCAGATGGGGTTGGGAGATCTAAAGAACACCCTAGTTCCCTTGGGCACAGCATATGCAAGTTAAAAGCTTCACCAAGAAGCATTCAGTTCAGCCCCACATGTAATGTGGCCCCAGCGAGAAAGCACAATATTGGTAGAGAGCGAGACGTTGCATCCTGGCTCTAGAAAATCCAGAAGCACCAGCACTGGCAAGAATGGAAGGCAGGGGATGGATGTAGGCAAATTGGTGTGAAGAATTCTCAGAGAATGGGGAGACCAGAAGATCCCTGGAGAAAAGAATGTCAAATCATACAGCACTATACTAGCACCATAGCTTGAGAGCTGAGCTGTGGCCTCAATCTGGGCAGCCACCAGGACAGCAGCAGACCTCAGCAGGCACCAGCCCTGAACACCCACTGGCCATTGCTTGGAAATAGCACTCAGACCAGAGCCACCTGCCCCACTCCCTGAAAAAGTTATCTATGCTTTTCCCTGCACACAGACACATACTTGGAAAGGCAGAGGAGAAGGGGAGAGTGAATTTTTAAGAAATAAGAACCAGTCCTGAAAAAGAGTGCATCTTTGAATTGATTAAATATTTACCCAAAAGTTGCACTGTGAACTGGAGGAAACTGAGCTATATTTTCTGTGATGTTATGACATACATATATAGGTTTTTGTCCACAATTCCTTGTTCATAATTCCCATAGCCCTGGTTACAGACTCTTGTTATAATGTTGGGATGATTTAGGCCTCGGGAGCAGCCTCAGAAAACAGAATCTCTCCCTCTCTCTCTCTCTTTCTCTCTCACCTTCTCCTGCCCCCTTTCACCTGCTCTTTTCTCTCCCTAAGGTAGGACTCTAATTTTCCTCTGCCTTTCTGTCTAGGAGCTGGCCAGCAAGAAATTCTCTGACCTACCTTGTCTGATTTTAGGTCATAAAACCCCCATTTTAGAAGAGATCCTGCCCCTCACCTTAGAGGAGGGAATGCTGCATAGAAAGGCCAAGAAGAATCTAAACAGACAGGTCTTGCTGGCTTTCTGTTAGTATTAATTAGATCCTATTTTTTGTATGATTGCATTTTGTCCAGTCATATTTCTACATGATTGTCAATCATGCCTATCCAGTAAAATCTCCTTAACAGGTCCAAGAGGATTGGGTATGTAGAGTTTCTGGAATAGCCGAACACATGGAAGCTCCATGCCCCTACCCCATACCTCACTGCCTTAAACATCTCTTCCTCTGTATCCTTTGTAATAGCCTTTATAATAAACAAAAAAACTTTTTAAGTGTTTCCCTAAGTTTTGTGAGCTGCTCTGGCCAATTAATTGAACCCAAGGAGGGGATTGTGAGAGCTTCGCATTGTAGCCAGGCGGTCAGAAGAACAGGGAAAAGAAAAACCTGGGGCTTGTGATTGGCGTTGGAATTGGGAGGCGGTCTTGTCGGACTGAGCCCTCACCTGCGGGATCAGGCGCTGTCTGCATATAGAGAGTGTTGGAATTAATTGAGGATGCCCAGCTGCGTCTGCTGCAAAACTGATAGAATGCTTGTTGATGGGGAGAAATCCACACACACACGGTTACGGAAATCTTCTGTGTTGATTGATGTGGCATGAGAGCAAAGGAAAAGCAGTTTGTGTTTTCTCCACTCAGATTTTTCTAGAAAACTTAAGCTCATCCCTCTCCTCTCCCTCCTCCATCAGAGAGGAGAGCTCTGGTGCCAGATGACATCTGTCATAGATCATAAAGGAAGTTACCTTATTTTTGCATATTGAAAAAAACTCCCAGAAATAACTGGGGATTTAAAAATCATCATTGTATACCTCAAGTGTATAGAGTGCTTATTTATGACAAAAAGCCTTTTGGGGCTTATAACATTGAATATTAAAATCATTATACTGGCCAGGCATGGTGGCTCATGCTTGTAATTCCAGCACTTTGGGAGGCTGAGGTAGGAGGATCGCTTGAGGCCAGGAGTTTGAGACCAGCCTGGGTAACATAGCAAGACCCCATCTCTACAAAAAAAAAAAAAAAATTTTAAATAGCCAGGCATGGAGGTGCACACCTATAGTCTCAGCTACTCAGGAGGCTAAGGAGGAAGGATCACTTAAGCCCAGGAGTTTGAGGCTGCAGTAAGCTATGATGATGCCACTGTACACTATCCTGGGTGACAGAGCAAGACCCTGTCTCTAAAAAACTAAACTAAAATAAAATCTTTATAGCTTTAAAAAATCCCTGTATATTACTATTATCTCTCTCAGGCCACTTCCACTCATTTTTATCAATTTATTTTGTCTCCAAAGGAGCAACTGGGGTAGAAGAGGTAGGTTCCAGATATTTAATGTGTCTGAAAACAGGAAGGAGGAGGAAGGCTCTGCTGTGTTCATTCAAAAGGGGTATCGGATTCTACTGGATTCTCACTGGGGTAAACAGCACATATTCCTTAAGGTCAAGCAAGTACAGAATCTCAAGCATGGATAATTAATAAGGATGTACAAGATGTCAGAACTCACATTCCCTGCATTTGCTAAGATACAGATAAATTGGAATCTGACAAAAACAAATTGTGTTTAATATCCCTTAAAAACGTGATCCCTGAAGCATTCTGCACTGCCTTGGTTGCCCCTTGTCCAACTTCTTCTATCTTAATTTATAGTTGACAACGGCTAGTAAGAAAAAAATGCTTGAACTTAAGTAATAAAATCAGTTACAAAACCACTTACTTTATCACATATTTAATGTGCTTCCCTACCACTTTTTTTTTTATAACTTTCTAATCTCTCTATTTAGGGAAGACACATAAAGTATCATTTAGTTTCAGCTGAGAAAGCGTCTTCCAGAGCCAATCCTGGCGTCAGTATCATGGAATGAATCATCCTTGCTAACTCTCTTGCTCAAGCGAAAGAATTGGGTGATATAAACCAGCCTCCCATAGACCCCAAAAATAAAATGCTCTCTGATACCTCAAAAGTAGAACTTCCCAAGACCAGAGATAGTTCTACCCTGAGCAAAATATTGAAGCCAGGGAGAAATTATATTGCTACATAATTCTGTATTCCTCCAAATTTTTATTCACAATTTCTACTTGGGGGATCTTAAACTAAATCTATTAGTACCTAGCAAATATTATTGATCTGCCTTTCTCAGATTGTCTGAGTATGTTCTTTTTTCTTAATTCAAGAATAGATGGACCTAGTTAGAACCCAACTGTATATATGTCTTATAGCTAAAGAGAAGAGAAAACATGAGTACTGTAAGGGACTCCAAAAGAATATAATACGAATAACATATTCCATTCCCCCCTCACAAAAATGAAAGCATTACCAAAACTCAAGGTAGCATTCAAGTTTAAGTGGGTCCACATTTTTTCAGCAACTCTATATTTACACCCAGAGTTAAATTACATGTCTTTGGCGTTTTTCTATAATGGTGCTGTGTGTGTAACAAAATAGTAATAATACTAAGAACACATTTCTTCAGAGTCTTGATACAATATCCAAAAAATGAATTAATATTCCTTTTTTTCTATTTCAAGTAGTTTAGTTAGATACTAAGAAATATTATGGGACTGAAAGTAGGGATGGGAAAAGGAGAAAATACATTTTACAAGTTATCAGCCATGGAATATAAATGCTACATTGAAAAATAACATTTCCTGATAAAGTTGGAATTTCTAATCACTGAGGAAATAATGCATTATTCACTAAATGGTGTTGGAATGAATTACCAATCATTAGGACAACAATTTAGGGTAGTTCATATATTATACAGCATCAAAATAAATTTCATATAATTACAGATTGAAATATAACAAGTAAAGCCATAAAATATTAACAGAAAGTAAAAGTCCTGATTTATGTAATCATGAGTGGAAAAGAACTTCATAAGGATTGTGCCCAAAGTAGAAACCAATAAAAAGAGATACTGTTAAATTTGATCATATAAACAGCAGAACTTATATATATCCAAGATCCACCAGGGGAAAAAAACCTAACCAATACAGAAAATTCAGGAGAAATTGTTTCCAACGTATGACAAGAATAGAATGGAGGTACTAAAATCCTCTCACAAACAAATTAGAAAAATGAAAACATCAGTAGAAAAAAAAAATCAATGAAATGTAAAAGCACATCACAAAAAGAGGAAAGCACTAGTTCATAAGTATATGAAAAAATGTACAAAGCACTAGTAATCAAGGAAATGCACATTGCAGCGATGATGAGATGTTATATTTCATTCATCAAATTGCCAAAGATTTTTTTAAAGCTAAAATTCTTGAGGTTGGCAAGTATTCAGAAAAATAGTCCCTTTGAGGAATATAAATTGTTGCACAATAAGGATGAAAAGACCTAGAATTATTCTTACCCCTTTTCCCAAGGCTCTCACTCCTGGAAATTATCCTAAAGTAGCAGGCATGAATGGCAATTTAATAATATACATCTGAGAATCACAGAGTAGATTGTCTCATTCACCTCCACTCCAACTCCTTTATAGCATATTTCTGTCAATAAATATAGATCCACATAGTCAATTTTAATGGCTTCACAATATTGCATTGAGTGAACGTATGATAATTTATGTATTCATTTCCATGCTGATAGACATTGAGGATATTTCAAGATTTTGTTTTTGTTAAAACATATTTCAGAAAACATCCTACTAAATAAATCTTTGTGAGCATCTCTGATTAGTTCCTTAAAATTAATTCCTAGATATACAATTACTAAGTCTAAGTGGGCCCATTTAAAATTTCAATATACAGTTTTAAAAAGTTGTAATAATTTATTCCCACCAGTGATGTATAGGTGGCTTCAGAAAATGTTAACTATCTTTTTCTAGCACTATCTTTTCTATAGGTGAAAATTAATATCTCATTATTTATTGGCAACTCTTTGTTTTTTTTACATAGTGGAACATGAATTTGCTCATTTTTCTATTCTTATTTTTCCTATTTGTTACTTTTCCCATTTAAAAAACATTGTTATATTAAGAATATTAGTTTTTTCTACTATTATGTTACAAATAGATTCTCCAAATAGCTGTTTTTGAACTTTGTTTATCTTGTTTTTTTCCAGTATAATAATTTTTAATTTCTATGTGGTTATGTCATTAAACTTTTCTTTTATGGTTTCCAGAAAGTCCTTCCCACTCAGCACGAGCAAAAGAATTATTCACCATACATACTTTTTAAAAAAATGTTTTCTTATGAAAAATTTCAAACATACATAAAAATGGAGAGATATACATGACCCATTCCAGGGTCCACAATTATCAACATTTACAACCCTTGCTGTATTTATCTCTATTTTTATTTTATCACTTTCTCTTTACTAAGGTATTGTAAAGCAAATACCTAACATGTCAGCCTTTGATCACTCACTATGCATCTCTAAACATGATTTTCTTATAATCCACAATAACATTTTCTTCACATTTAACAAAATTAACAATTTTTTGTTGTCATTTATCCCAACCGTAATCAATTTCCCAAGCTGGCTAAGAAGTGCCTTTGGTACCTAAACAAGCCCCGCCCACTACTTTAGATTTATGTCTCTTAGATCACTTTTTTTTTTTTTTTTAGACAGAGTCTTACTTTGTTGCCCAGGCTAGAGTGAGTGCCATGGCGTCAGCCTAGCTCACAGCAACCTCAAACTCCTGGGCTCAAGCAATCCTGCTGCCTCAGCCTCCCAGGCAACTGGGACTACAGGCATGCGCCACCATGCCCGGCTAATTTTTTTTCTATATATATTAGTTGGCCAATTAATTTCTTTCCGTTTTTTTTATAGTAGAGGTGGGGTCTCGCTCTTGCTCAGGCTGGTCTCGAACTCCTGAGCTCAAATGATCCACCCACCTCGGCCTCCCAGAGAGCTAGGATTACAGGCGTAAGCCACCGCGCCCGGCCTAGATCACTTTTAATCTAAGAAAGTCCTGCTCTTTTTTTTTTTTTCCTTGCTATTGAATTGTGGCAGAAACCAGATCGATGACCCTAAAAAATGTTCCCACTTTTCAGATGTATCTGTCTACTTCCCATGGTGTCATTTAACTTATTCCTTTGTCTCTATAATTCCTGTAAATAGAAGTTAACTCTAAAGGTTTTAATTAGAATTGAGTTTAGCTTTTATTTATTAATATTTATTCTGCAAGAACACTTTATAGGTGTTACTTGGGCTCCATACAGTCTCACGTCAGAGTCAAACAACATCTGATTGTCCCAATGTATTGATTTAATTTTCTTATGAACTAGAGCTATGTGGTTGCCCTGAATTCTCATCTTTTAATTGAAAATTTTCAAATTAAGAATTTGGCATCTAGTTACTTCAAAGAATGTCCAATGATTTGATTTGATTTTTCGTTTCTTGCATGATGAATCTATGGCTTTATATATTCAATGTGTCAGTCACTTAAACTTTTATTTATTTATTTATTTATTTGATGCTCAAATTGTGCCATTTTTGGCCAATAGGAACCCTTTCATATTGGCTCCTATGCCATTTGACATAAAATTAATGTTTTTAGAGTAAATTTGAATTTGAGAATGGTTTTATATTTATAGAAAAATTACGAAGATAACACAGAGTTCTCATAAAACCCACACCCATTTTCCCCTGTTACTAACTTCTTACATTAGTATGGCACATTTATTACAATTAATTAGCCAACATTGATTGTTATTAACTGAAGTGCATATTTTATTCATAATTTTATTCATGCTTTATATATAATTCTTAGTTTTAGCCTAATGTCTTTTTTCTGTTGCAGGATTTCATCCAGAATACTACATTGCATCTAGTTGTCATGTCTCCTTAGGCTTCTCTTGGTGGTGACAGTTTCTCAAACATTCTTGGCAATTAATAATTTTTTGATGTCTGAAGTCCATCTTGTATATTTTAAGCCCCAGACCTGCAATTAATCATGTCTGAAGGTACCTTGACCTCTTTAGTAAAGAACTGTGTTTAAAGACTACAAACTGAAGAGTAGATGTGCTCATTGCTATGGGCTGTCATTGCCTTTAGGTTTTTTCAGTATACACAGCTATAAAATATGTATTTTTGGAGAAAAGTGAATTTATACTGTTATTTCCAAAGCAAAGTTAACATTATACAATTTTTACTTAAACTATTTCACTTTACACTTTTATCTCTTTTCTCTTACAATAAAAATCTTGGTTCCTAAAATCATAGACATAATTATTCATTAGCATTATTTTACGATGTGTAAAAGGCAGTTTCATAATAATGCCACTATCACTACTGATAATTAGATTGCTAAATGTAGTTTATGGTTTCTTGGCAAAATTGTTTTCCCTCAGAATATATTCCACTAAATCTGTATAATCAAAATACTTTATTCTAAACTCACCTGAAAGAATGCTTCTCTCTCTGCAATCTGATATCGACTTAAATATATGTATTCCCATTTGTCTGAAATTTTATGGATTGCTAATTATTTTATTAGGTTTATTTTATGATTACATAACACATGTATGTTTCTAAAGCCATTTACAAACTATATATTTAAAATTATTTTAAAATATTTATATTTAAATATATGTGAATTAAAGAATATCTATATACCTATTTTTAGTTAAAATAAAAGATATTATATAAAAAATAAGGCCAAGCATGGTGGTTCATGCTCTAATCTCAACATCTGGGAGGCAGAGGTGGTCACTTGAGGCCAGGAGTTTGAGATCAACCTGGGCCACATAGCGAGACCCTGTCTCTTCAAAAACATAAAAAATAAGATAGCTGGGCATCTACCCAGGAATCTGAGATGGGAGGATTGCTTGAGCTGTAGTGAGCTGTGAGCACACCACTGCACTCTAGCCTGGATGACATAAGACCCCATCTCTAAAAAAGAAGAATAGTCTCATTTTCTCCCTGTTCTCTCAACTCTACTCCTGCCCTCCACCCATAGAAAACCATTTTAATTTAGTTTTATTTATCTATCTAGTTTTTATTTAGCCAACATAATCATATATATATTTGTGTCTGTTTGTTCATGTGTATTTGCATATATGTGAGGGGAAATTGTCCCTTTCTAATTGCCAGCAATAATATTAGTGTTATTATTTTAAAACATGTATATTTTGTAGGATATTATAAATAAGTCATTATGGTAATATAAAAAATAAAGAAATTTAGTGTAAAATGAAAGAGATAAAAAAAGTATAAAAGAGAGTAATGTCAGCCAAGTGGCAGAATAGGAAGCCCGAGACCCTTCTTCTTCCCACAAAAACACTAATTCAACAACACATGGACCAATTTCCTCTAAGTGAAATCTAGGAAACAGTTTAAAAGCCCCTGCATCTCAGGTGAGTACAAAACAACTGCCAGTAGAAAACTTTGTTGTACCCTCTCACCTTAGTCCCTCCCCCTGGCACAATGCTATGCAATTGAGAGCAATTCCCCAGCTTCCAGCTTCTCCCTGGGAAGGGAAAGAGAAAATTTGACTGTACATCCAATATTCTGACTTTTGGTAGGAGCCGCACAGGGGACTGTCTTGCCTGCCTTTCCTATCTGGGAGGGTTGATAGGACCCAGCATACTCTACACACCTGAGGGCCACTGAGAACAAAAGATCCAGGTGACTGGATAAATAATTGTACACCAACAAATTGAATAACCTGGAAGAAATAGACATATTGCTAGAAACATACAACCTACCAAGATTAAATCATGGAGAAATAGGAAATTTGAATAGGCTTATAACTACTAAGGGGAATGAATCAATAATCAAAAACCTCCAAACAAAAAAAATACCCAGGACCAGATGGCCTCACTGGCGAATTCTACCAAACATTTAAAGAAAAATTAACGCCAATCCTTCTCAAACTCTTCTAAAAAATAGAGGAGAAGGGACCACTTCCAAACTCATTTTATGAGATCACATTATCATTATAGGACAATATAAAAAAAGAAAACACAAGGCTAATATCCATGATGAACATAGGTACAAAATCTTTCAAAAAATAATAGCAAACTGATTTCAATAGCACTTTAAAACATCATAAACCATGACTAAATGGGATTTATCTCTGGAAGGCAAGGATGATTCAACCAACAAAGCAATCAATGCAAACATACCACATTAACAGGATGAAGAATAAAAATTACATGATCATTTCAATAGATTCAGAAAAGCCATTTGACAAAATCCAAAACACTTTCATTAAAAAAAAGAAATGTATCAAACTAGGAATAGAAGAGAATTACCTCAACATAATAAAGGTCATATATTAAAAAGCCCACATCTAACATCATACTCAATGGTAAAAAAAACTGAAAACTTTTCCTCCAAGATCAGGAACAGAGAAAGATGTCCACTTCTATCCAACTTAGCACTAGAAGTTCTAGCCAGAGCAATTAGGCAAGAAAACGGAAATAAAAGACATCCAAATCAGAAAGAAAGAATTAAAATTATCTCTGTTCACAGAAGACATGATCTTATACAGAGAAAACCCTAAATATTTCACATATAACAAAACTGTCAGAACTAGTAAATAAATTCAATAAAGTTGTAGGATACAAAATCAACATACAAAAATCAATTGCATGTCTTATACTAGCAATGAATAATCTGAAAAAAAAATCTAAAAAAAATTCCACTTATAATAGCATCAAAAGAAACTAATACTTAGGAATAAATTTAACCAAGGATTCAAAAAACTATACACTGAAAACTACAAAACATTCTTTAAAGGAATGAAAGAAGCCACAAATAAATGGAAAGACATCCTTTGTTCAAAGACTGGAAGATAATATTATTAAAATGTTCATAGTATCCAAAGACTCCATGTAATCTCCATCAAAATATATTTTTTTACAGAAATAGAAAAAAACAATCCTATAGTTCATATGGAATCACAAAAGACCCAAAATAGCCGAACAATCTTAAGAAAGAAGAATAAAACTGGAGGCTGCACACTTCCTGATTTTAAAATGTATTATAAGTCTACAGTAATCAAAACAGTATGTTACTCACATAAAGACAGACATAAAGACTAATGGAACAGAATAAAGAACCCTGAACTAAATACACAAACACATATATAGTTAACTGATCTTTGAAAAGGTTGTCAAGAATAAATATTGGGGAAAGATATTCCTTATGGTTGGAAATACCAAGAAATGGTACTGGGAAAACTGGATATCTGGGCACAAAATAATGAATTTGAACTGTTATACCAAACACAAAATCCAACTCAAAATGGACTAGGATTCCAAGAATGGATTAATAAAATGTGGTATATGTATACCATGGAGTACTATTCAGCTCTAAGAAACAACAGTGATATAGCACATCTTATATTTTCCTGGTTAGAGCTGGAACCCATACTACTAAGTGAAGTATCCCAAGAATGGAAAAACAAGCACCACATATATTCACCAGCAAACTGGTATTAACTGAGCAGCACCTAAGTGGACACATAGGTACTACAGTAATAGGGTATTGGGCAGGAGGGAGGCGGGAGGGGGGCGGATATATACATACATAATGAGTGAGATGTGCACCATCTGGGGGATGATCATGCTGGAAACTCAGACTTGTGGGGGTAGGGGGGGAAGGACATTTATTGAAACCTTAAAATCTGTACCCCCATAATATGCCAAAATAAAAAAAAATGGACTAGGATTAAATGTAAAACCCAAAATTGTAAAACTCCTAGAAGAAAACATAGGAGAAAAGATTCATGACATTAGTCTTGACAGTGATTTATTGGATCTGACACTGAAAACGCAGGCAGCAAAAATAATAATAGTGGGACGGTGTGAAACTAGAAAGTTTCTGCACAGCAAAGAAAACAATCAACAGAGTAAAAATGTATCCCTTCGAATGGGAGAAAATATTTGCAAACCTTGTATCTGATAAAGGGTTAATATTCAAAATGTATAAGGAACTTATACAACTCAATAGCATAAAAAAACACAATAAAAACAGGCAAGAGACTTGATTAGACATTTCTCCAAAGTAGACATACAAATATCCCACAGGTATATGAAAAGACGCTCAATGTCACGAATCACCAGGGAAACGCAAATTAAAACTGCAACTGCAACAAGTTTTCATCCCACACCTCACACCTATTAGGATGGCCATTTTTAAAAAGATTTAAAAAATAGAAAATAACTCCTGTGTCTGCTATGGAAAACAGTATGGGAGGATCCTCAAAAAATTAAATATAGCACTATCATATGATCCAGCAATCCCGCTTCTGGATATTTATCCAAAACAATTGAAATCATGATCTTGAAGAGATATTTGCACTCACATGTTCATTTTGCAACATTATTCACAAGAGCCCAAAGTGGAAACAACCTCAATATCCATGATGAACAGATAAAGAAAATGTGGTATATACTAGTAATGGAATATTATTCATCCAAAAAAAAAGAAGGAAATTCTGTCATATGCTGCAACTTGGATAAACCTTGAGGACATTACACTAAGTGAAATAAGATGATCACAGAAGGACAAATACCACATGATGAGATATCTAATTTAATCAAACTAATTGAAGCAGAAGGTAGAATGGTGGTTGCCCAGGACTAGAGGAGGGGAAGGGAGAAGTTGCTGTTCAATGAATATAAATTTTTAGTCACGCAAGTCAAAACAGTTTGAGAGATCTGCTCTACAATATTGGGCTTATAGTAAACAATACTGTACAGTTCACTTAAAAAATCTGTTAAGAGAACAGATCTCATGTGTTTTTTACTATAAAAAATACAAAATAAAATAAAGCACAAATTTGTAATGTTAAATTTGCATTTTAAATATCAGTATGAATTCATGATAGTTTATATTTCCTTCCTCTGTTTCATTAAAAATATCTGAAATCAATGAAAATTCCCTGTTCTGCTTCTTGCTTTTTTCACTTAACAATATATAGAAGAGATCATTCTATCTTAGCCTATAGAAATTTTGCTGAGTTATAGTTTACATACCATAAACTTTACACACTTTAAGTATACAATTCAGTGACTTTGTAAATTTATTGAGTTGTGCAACCTTAGTCCAATTCTAGGACATTTTCATCACTCAGTGAGATCCCTCATTCCCTTTCACAGTCCATTTTGCTATGGCCCCACATAACCACTAATTTATTTTCTGTCTCTATGGATTTGACTTTTACATCTGCATAGTACTCAGCTGTACAGGTTAACAATAATTTATTCAATCAGTCCCCCCTTGATAGATATCAGTTTCTTGTATTTTGCTATTACAGATAATGCCATAGTTAATAACCTAAAATCATTTCATTTCATGTGTATAAATCATTTCTTATTTTTACTATATTATGCCTATATGTGTATCAAGGTCAATTCCTAAAAGTGAAATTGCTGAGTCAGGGATAAACGTATATTTAACTTTGCTACCTACTGCTAAATTCCTCGCCATAGAAGTTATTTCATTTTGCATTCTCAATAGCAATGTATAACTATCTGTTTCCTGAGAGTCTTATCAACAGAGAAGATATTGAACCTTGAATTTTGTCAGTCTGCAATACAAGACGTATATCTTGGAGAATTTTAATTTGTATTGCTCTTACATTAAGTATATTTGAGCAAATTCATTGTGTGTTTAAGAGCTATTTTCATGTCTTCTACAAAAGATATTTTGATATCTTTTGCTTATTTTGCTATAAGATTTTTGGTCTTTTTTTCTGTTTTAGGAAGCTTTCTAATATTTAGATGTCTTTTTTATATAAATTGTAAACATTTATTTCCCTTTGGTTAATTTTCTTTGATTTTTTTTTTTTGCCATGCAAAGGATTTTTAACATTTCATATAATCTAATATTTTAATATTTTCTTGATTATTTCTCAACTTTGAGTCTAGCGAGTTTTCTTCCTATTTCCAGATTATAAAGTTATTTGTCCATGTTTTCTTCTTGTACTCTAACATCATGACAATATCTAATGTTAGTGGGACTTAATGACTCATTTAGAAAGAAATTATCTTTCATGTGAAGAAATATATGTTTCATCTGAAAAGAATCCACTGATTCCTATTTCATTGAATTTTTAAACATGAAAAAATTGTTCTATCCCTAGTTTAGAACTGTCAAAGCAGAAAAATTAAATAAATAAATAGTGAGGAATGTGTGCTTAATTTTGTCTAATGTCTTTTCTGTATCATGGATATGGTTATATTAGTAATCTTTGCATTTTTTCAGTGAACTACACTTGGACATTAAGTGGTGCTTTTTAATGTGCTGATGGATTTCAGTTGCTACTGTATTTAAAATTTTTAAATCAATATTATGAGTGTGATTTGTTTATTGGGTTTTTTTGTACAATCATTACCAGAGTTTGATAAGAATATAATATTTACATCATAAAAATCTAGAAGTTTCCCTTGTTTTTCTATCTGGGGCACTTTAAAGAAAAATGGCGTACAAATGTTAAGTGGTTTGGCAGAATTATCTAAGAAACCATCTCGCAGTCCTTTTTGTCTTTTCGAGGAGGGATATGCTCAATATTCTCTCTATTCCCTCTATTTTTCCTACAGTAACTGATCTGCTTAGATTTTCTGTATTTACGAGGGTCAGTTTTGGTTATTATATGTTCCTAAATAGTTTTTTCATTTAATTGAAGTTTTCAATATTATTTATTTGTATATAGTTGTGCAATAGTGATTTAAAAAATGTTTCTCTGTTTCACTGCACAGGTTTCCCTTTATTATTATTCTTATTTCAGTAGTGCATCTCATTTATTAAATTTGGCTGGCTAAGTTTGATTTTTCCAAAGAACCAGTTTATTCTTTTATTTGGTTTTGTTTCTACTGGTTTTCTCATTTCTAATTTGTCTATTTCTAATTTTATCTTTATTAATTTTTCCTTTTATCTTTCTTTTGGTTTGCTTTGCACTTTTATATTTGGGGTAATTTTTAAGTTGTATACTTTCTTTTCATGATCTTTATTGATATAGCTATTAAATGCTATAAATTGTCCTCAGAACACTACTTCAATGGTTTCTCATAAATTTATACATGTTACATGCTGTTTGCCACTATTTTCTAGAAATTTTGCAACTTTGTTTTATGTTTCTCCCTTGACCCAATAATTTTTTAATGGAAAGTTTAAAATCTTTAAAAGGATAGTAACTTCTAAAAACTATGTGTATTTTCTTATAGATTTCTAGTTTCGTTGAATTTTGCTTAAAGAATCTTACTTGAATTATTTTACTTTCTAGAATTTATTGAGGTTTTCCTTGTGGTCTAGTCTACTTAGTTTTTATAAATGATACATGTCACTGGAAAAGGGATAATTCTTTAATTTTGATAAAAATAATATATGCCTACCAAGTTAGTTATTATTTGTCTGTATTTTTTATATATTTATTAATTTTTATCTACTTTATTTGTCTGGTTCATAGAAAGGTGTGGTAAAGTGTCCTGTTATTAGTATGTCTCTATTTTCCCTTTCACTTCCTGTAGTATCTGCATTACAACTGTTGCTATTAGCTTCAAAAAGCATATTTCTTTGTCTTGGTTAATGTTTTTTGGCCTTACTCTACCTTTTCTGATATCAAAATTGTGATTCTTGCTTTATTTTCATTTGTATTTACCTGTTATATATTTGTCCATCTTTTTAATTTTAATCTTGTGAATTAGTTCATTTTAATTGTGCATCATGGATACAGCATAAGGCCTGGTTAGCTTTGTTAGTTAATATGAAAATCTCTACTTTTAGTAATAGAAATAAGCTATTACTTTGATTGATACTATTCATACATTTGCCTCTCAGTATTATCACAATTTTTGGATGTTACATTTGCTACATACTATGTGGTCTCTTTTCCTTTCTACTTATTTTCTTTTAGTGTTTAGGAAAATTAGTATATTTGTTATAGTCCTTACATTTTACTAATGCCTTCATATGATACCTTTAGCCACCTCTATAGTAAGATATTGTCTGTTGGTGAACTATGTAGAGTACTAAAGTTGGCTAGAAAAAGGCAGAGCCATGTAAGACAGACCAACCACAGATTTAAAGGAGGATTCCTTCAGAATGGGTTTGTGAGTGTGACATCAAGTACCCTGAAGTACCACAAAGGGAGTGGTATGATTGGAAGGCCCCCTACTGGCCTGAAGGTGCTTATATCATCCCTACCTAGGCCAACAGCACAAGAAAGAATGAACAAGATCAGATTGGGGGAATCTCTAAACAGAATGGGGTCATTATCAGAGAAAAAGAGCACAGAAAAGAATAATAGGCAGAAAAGTGGTATCAAAAAGACACTTCAAAATCTTGCTTGGATTTGGCTTCATTAGTTAGAGATTGCTACAAAAAGTCCTTAAGAGACCCAAAGCAAGCATCCTATGATAAAGTTTGAAGCTACTCCTTTTATAGTCTAAACTGCTAGTTTGCCAAATTTTAAACCCATTCAATTATTCTTGGGAATAGAAAATGAAGTTTGGATCAAATTCTAGTGTAGCCATCCTTATGATCGAAGAGGTCTTTTCCACAGAAACTTCCAACAAGAAAGTGTTTGGTAACTAATGTAGAGTTATAAAAAATTCTGGTATTACAGGCCCAGAATTGAGCAAAAACTGGACATTCATGATTGAATTTCCAGTCCCGAAGTTGTGCTCCTCCCCATGCCTCGTCAGCACCTCCACGAAGCCACGTTCCAGCTAAAGTGCTTCATCAGAATCAAACTGGCTTACTTGACATGCTGGTAATGAAAAGACTAAAAGTCGATGGCAAGAAGTGGAAGTAGTAAAAACTATACTTTTATTATTTATTTATTTATCATTTATTAAGAAGATTTTAGTTGCAAGGTACTGACCTAATGCTACACTAGACTATCTTCTTTGAACAATATGAACGAAGCAAGTCAGGTTGCAAAATGAGTGATTAAAGCACAGTCTCTCATGGCACCTGACTGGGATATTGTGGAGACAGATGATTTAACCCGTGTAAGGTGTTTAACCATGGTGTCACTGTAGGACCTCAAGAAATAATTGCTAGTATTCCTATGATTAGGAACTTCTGTTGTATTGGACCAAGAGGAAGGAGTTTAGCAGAGATGTATCCATGAAGCAAAGTATACCTCCTTTTGCCCTCCTTGAGATGGGTTATTTATGAAGAACAATGAAAAAAATATAATTAATTTACCTCCTTTAAATGTTGTGATAATTTGCTAATTAATACTGTAAAATGCTTTAAAAACTTCAAGTGAAATAAAATGTTAAATATTGTGTAATGGCTTCCTTTGAATAGCATCTTCAATACACAATAATGTAACTTAATTAAATAATACAAAGTTAAACAATGAAAAAGCAGAAGAAATAAATTAAGAGGCATAGTCAAAAGAGAAGGGCATGTTTTCAGATGAGATTTGAAAAAAGATGGTGAATCAATGAGGCAGAAAGACACTAGAAAGCTGTTTTACTTGAGAGAAGATATAGATAAGGTCTCTCCTTAGTCTGCTACATTCCCTGGTACCTAATTATAACATTAAGTGCATCAGCATCTCAAATAACATGAATGTTAATGGCAATCATTGCTGAGACACAAAAGAGCACTTAATTACCCTTTGGGAGAATAAATGCCATCATTACTGAGAACCGTCGAAGTCATATAAAAGCTGAAAAATGTAATAACTTGTGACTGGTTAACACTGAAGATGTGTGCTCCTCTTCTGTAGTCCAGAGTGGGCGCTGGGATGAGCCCGCTCAGTCAGGAATTACATTTCCCAGCTGCCTTGCACCCAAGGGAGGCCAGTGGCTAGCCTGGCTGATGGAAGGTGAGCGGAAGTGATGTGTGTCATTTCCAGACTGAGATGGATAATTAACAATTATGCTTTAACTGTAATTGTTTTCCTTGCCACAGTAACCCTGGAGTGCATGTGTTGAAGACAATGGCATAAGAAAAATGGGAAGGGATGCATCCAGCAAGATGGCAGATGAAGGGCAGCCTGAGTCCGCACTACTCTCAAGGAGAGAATTGAAAGTTGCAGGTGGATGCCCACCTACGAATGGACCTTCTTGGAAAAAGCATTGTGAACCACCAGAGAGGCAATAGGGGACATTCAGAGTGAAGGAGAAGGTGACAGGGCAAGATGGGACGGTACCTGTGGGAAGCATCTACACATGGAGAAGGATAAGAGGAGAGAGGCCTGGGGTTCCACACTCCCCCTGTGAGCACTGCAGCCTGAGCTGTGAGAGGGCCCCACCACCACTGCAGACCCTACACAGATCAGGGAGCTGGTTGGAGTCTGCGCAAAGATACTGCACCAGAGAGCAGGCACAGCAGGGACCTGGTAGTTTCCGTTCCCGGTTGCTGCAACTGATGCCATTCTGAGTTCTCAGGTCCAGAAAACTAGGTTTACATTGGATTTGGTTTTGCCTCAGCCACCCCTGCATGGCCCTGGCCATGCCCAGAAAGGAGCCAGCAGACCAGAAGCACTCCTGTGCTCCGTGACTGGGAGTCAAGCACCCCTTCCAGAGCATTTGAGCAAACCAAGGGCCACAGATACCACCTGAAAAGCCCTGTGGCAACTGCCTCCAAGGGACTTGGGCAGGGGAAGAGCCCCAGCCTCCCAGTAGCCTGGCCCAGTGGCCCTGCCCCCACATCCTTTATGCTGCCTCCAGGCCCATACTTCTGCCTCCACAACTCCTGCTCTGCTCTCCAACTCCACAGCTCCACCCATGTGGCTCCTGCCTGCTTCATCCTGCAGCCCCAGCCCAAGGCCCCAGCACTTCCCCAGGGCCTGTGGCTTCACCCCTGAAGCCCCAGGACTGCGGCAGCTCCACTCCCAAATCTCCAATGCTGCCAATGGGCCCTGCAGCCCCAGCTCCGAGGCCCAGCGCTACTTCAGGGCCCTGATACTCCACTGCCATGGCTCCACCACTGCTATGGGGCCCCACATCCCCAACCCCAAAGCTCCAGCACTGTCACCAGTCCCAGCAGCTCCGCCCCTGAGACTTTGCCTCTAAGGCTCCAGCACTGCTAACAGCCCAGCAGACCCTGCTCTGAGGCTCCCAGCTGCTGTGGGGCTTTCACTGGCCACCTGCCAGAAAGCACCCTCCTGGTCCAATGCTCCACCAAGGACTCGCTAAGTCTTCAGCTGCCATCGTACCTGGACCCAGTAGGAGAGAATGCTCACAGCTCAGACACCCACAACTTCTGCCTAGATAGCCTTGCCCAGCTGCCACTGTCACCTGCAAGGGATACTTGGGCAGAGCAATCTCCCACAACACTAGCCTCTGTGGAGAGAGTCTCATCCAGCCCCCAACCCAAGCTTCCAACAGCAGCCTGAGGATAATCTTCCACTTGAAGATCATCCAGCTCCAGCTTGGACTGTGACAATTTCAGGGGAATGGGACAACATAGAACAAATGCATTACAGACTCTCAGTGTATCCACCCCTCCCCTGCCAGGTCAATCTTCCAGAGTAAGCAAAAGCACCCTCTAGGGACCTCTCCTTACTAAGCATGAGAGTATCCAGCAAAGGAGAACAGGTGTGTTGCAAACCTATCTGTTCTGAGCTGAGAGAAGAGGTTTCAGATGAGAAGAAACCAGCAAAAGAAATCTGGCAACATGAAAAAACAAGAAAATTCAACATCCCCAAAGGGTCACAATGGGTCTACCACAGCAATGGACTGCAACCAAAACAAAATTGTTGAAATGTCAGAAGTGGAATTCAGAATACGGATGGCAAATAAGTTGAATAGGATTGAAGAGAAAGTTGAAAACCAACACAAGCCAAAAAAATATTTCAGGTCATCAGTGAAAAAAATGAAAAAGTCACTAAAGAGGTAGACAGCATAAGAAAGGATATAACAGGACTTAAAGAAATGAAAGAATCATTTAGGGGATTTCAAAATACAGCAGGAAGCTTCAACAAATGGACTAGACCAAGCAGAAGAAAGAATGTCAGAGCTTGAATACAAGCCCCTTGAACTAACTCCATCAGTCAAAGATGCAGAAAAGAGAATAAAAAAGAACAAATAATCCTTCAGAGAAATAAGAGACTACGTGAACCAAACTAATATATCAATTATAGGTATCCATGAGGGAGAAGAAGGAAACAAAGAAGCATGGAAAACCTATTTAAGGGAATTATTGAGGAAAACTTCCCTGGTATTGCCAGAGATTCAGAAATCCAGCTACAAGATGGTCATCAAACACCAGGAAGATTCAGAGCAGAGACTTTACAAGCAAAAGGGATTGAGGCCTCATCTTTAGTCTTCTTAAATAGAACAACTGTCAGACAATAATTCTGTATCCTGCAAAACTAAGTTTCATAAATGATGGAAAAATAAAGACTTTTCCAAAGAAGCAAACCCTAAAGGAATTTGTCACCACTAGACCTCCCCTACATGAAATACTCAGAACTGCATTATGCATGGAACAGCATAATAGATACCCACCACTGTAAAAACACCTGAAAGTTAAAGCTCACAGCAGCTCTTATAATACAATAGGATAAGAGGGAAGACAAAACACCAAGGTATCATTCAATTTGATGAACAGAACAGTAGCCAACATATCAATAGTAACACTGAATGTGAACATTCTGAATGTCACACTTAAAAGATATGAACTGGCTGAATGGAAACAAACAAACAAAAAAAACAAGTATTTGCTGTCTCCAAGAAACACAATTAACTCACAAGGACTATCACAGACTCAAGATAAAGGGATGGAAAAACAATGTCCCATACAAATGGAAACCAAAAGTGAGCAGGTAAAGCCATTCTCATATCAGATAAAATAGACTTTAAATCAACAATGGTAAAAAAAACAAAAAGTCAGAGATGGTCATTATATAATGGTAAAGGAAGCAATTCAACAAGAACCCTAAAAATACATGTACCTAATACAGGAACTGCGAGATTCATATTGTAAATTCTATGAGATCAAACCAAAGAAATAAACGGTAGCATCATAATTGCTGGGGACTGCAACACTCCGCTGATGGAGCCGGGCAGATCATCTAAGTAGCAAATCAATAAAGAACATTGGACTTAAACAGAGTTCTAGAACAAATGGTCTTAACACATTTTCAGAACATTCTACCCAAAAACTATTGAATATACATTCTTCTCATCAGCACTGGGGACATTGTCTAAGGCTGATAATATCTTAGACCACAAAACAAGTCTCAGGAAATTCAAAAAATCAAAATCATACCATATATTATCACATATCTTCTCAGAATACAGTGGAATAAAACTAGAAATCAATTCCAAGAGAAACACTCAGATCTACACAAAGTCATGGAAATTAAACAAGCTGCTGCTGAATGATCCCTGGGTCAATAATAAAATTAAGATGAAAATCAAAAGATCTCTCTAACTGAATGACGAAGGGGACACACGCTATCAAAATTTATGGGATACAGCAAAAGCAATCCTAAGGGAAAAGTTCACAGCCTTAAATGCCTACATCAAAAAGACAGAAAGATCATAAATTAACAACCTAATGTCACATCTCAAGGAACCAGGAAAATAAGAGCAAACCAAACTCAAACCCAGCAGAAGAAATTACAAAGCTCAGAGCACAACTAAACAAAATGAAAAACCAAAAAACAATACAAAACATCAAAGAAACAAAAAGTTGGTTCTTTGAAAAGATAAACAAAATCAATAGACCACAAGCCAGATTAACTAGAAATAGAAGAGAAAGGATTCAAATAAGCTCAAGCAGAAATGAAAAAGGAGATATTACAACTGATACCACAGAATACAAAATATCATCCATGAAGACAGCAAAAACCTCTGCTCTCACAAACTTGAAAACATAGAGGAAATGGATAAATTCCTGGAAACACACAACCATCCAAGCCTGAATCAGGAAGAAATAGAAATCTTCAACATACCAATAACAAGCAGTGAGATTAAAGCAGTATTAAAAAATCTCCCAACAAAAAAGCCTTGGACCAGACAGATTCATGGCCACATTCTACCAGGCCTTCAAAGAAGAATTGGTACCTATCATACAGAAATTATTCCATAACATCAAAAAGGAGGGAATCCTCCCCAGCTCACTCTATGAAGCCTGCATCATCTTGATACCAAAGCCAGGAAAGGACATAACAACAACAACAACAACAACAACAAAAACTACAGACCACTATCCCTTGTGAACAAAATGCAAATATTCTCAACAAAATACTAACAAACAGAATTCAACAGCACATCAAAAGAGATAATTCACCATGATCAAGTTGGTTTTATCCCAAGGATGCAAGGATGGTTTAACATATGCAAATCAATAAATGTGATTCTCCACATAAACAGAAGCAAACACAAAGACCATATGATCATCTTAACCATGATACAAGGTATCCATGTAACAAAAACATTTGTACCCCCTTACTATTTTGAAATAAAAAAATTTTTTTAAGAATTTATTTAAAATAACAAGAAAATTTTAAATGTTGATATAATAATAATGCAACATTAACAATCAAAAAATATAAGACCTACCTTAAAACTTTATTTATTGAGCAATATACTTAAGAATAAATCTGATAAAAGTTTTAAAGTACCATAACTAGAAATTTATATAATTTTTCTGAAAAAGTCCTAAATCATTAAAAATATATTATATATTTGCTAATAAGATTTAACTTTGTAAGAATATCAGGTTAAAAAGTCCTAAATCATTAGAAATATATTATATATTTGCTAATAAGATTTAACTTTGTAATAATATCAGTTTTCCACAATTATTCTATTGATATAATCCAATTCCACTCAAATTAATAAAGAATTTTAATCAGTTCTAGAAAGCTGGGTTTGCACATTTTTAATGATGATCAATGGTTCAAATAACCAATACTTTCCACCTATTTTTCAGGTGTTATTACACCGTGATGCAGTAAAGCTAGACTTGATTATGAATCAAAAATATAATAGCATTCACTATATTATTCTTCTATAGTTTCAAGTAGTTGAGGGGAAAGGAGTATATTGGTAAGAACACTGTGGAATTTTTGTAATTCAAATGAAGAAACATTTTATTATCATTTAAAAGAGGGGCATTAAAAAGACATAATATATTGGCTGGGCATGGTGGCTCACGCCTGTAATCCTAGCTCTCTGGGAGGCTGAGGCAGGCGGATTGCTCAAGGTCAGGAGTTCGAAACCAGCCTGAGCAAGAGTGAGACCCCGTCTCTACTATAAATAGAAATAAATTAATTGGCCAACTAATATATAGAGAAAAAATTAGCTGGGCATGGTGGTGCATGCCTGTAGTCCCAGCTACTCGGGAGACTGAGGCAGTAGGATTGCTTGAGCCCAGGAGATTGAGGTTGCTGTGAGCTAGGCTGACACCATGGCACTCACTCTAGCCTGGGCAATAAAGTGAGACTCTGTCTCAAAAAAAAA
>VSMD01062202.1:0-31050 GCA_008750895.1 Mirza zaza | reverse complement strand
CTGTCTGCGGCCACCCTAGACGGTTCTCATCGTTCCTGCCCTGGTCTCTCTCCCCTCTGCATTCCAGGGTCCCCTTGACCCCATAGCTTTGTCTCCTCTCCTCCCCCCATGGATCCCATGATTAAATAATTGGATGAAATAGACAGTCCAGGTTGACTCTTGGCACCTCCAAAAGGGCAGGCTTTGTCTCTGCCCTCTGGTTCTTCCCATGCCGGTCACTCTGGGACTAGCTCCAGCGCCTAGACTCTAAGCCCAGTCAGGACTCCTTTGAAGTGGGGGGAGGATAATAACTAGCAGCTCCCACCCCCAGTCTGGTCTCTGAGGACCACACATCTTGGGTCTTGCTGCGGTTCCTCAGCAACGTCTGCACTTACTGGACACCCTGTTCCCGGGTGCCTCTCCCAGCTGCCTTGCGCCTGAGCAGGGTGGGAACCTCTTTGCATCCTCCCTCATCCTGGCACTAGGACTCAGGTATTTACAGAATGTCCCAGACTGCCCCATCTGATGGCGAATGCTCAAGGATGCTGAACATTAACCTGAGACGGGCCCAGTTAGCCACATAGACGTGCCATGAGCCTGTTCCTGTCTTACCTGCATAGACTGTCTAGGGCTCACTTCCTGCCCTTGGCCTGGGTGCTGCTCCATGAAAGGATGTCCCATTTCAGACAGGAATCTTGAGACTCAGAGGGAAGGGCAGACTTGCTAGGGGCTGAGAGCTTTGTGCATGTGGACTTTGTCCTCCCACTGACTGTTGAGTCCCTTCTTCCCCTCCCTCTTTGACCAACAGGGTCTGTTGGCCTGACTCCAGTGTGAGGAACGGACCTAGGCAAGAGGCCAGTCAGGTCTGGCCCCAGCTCTGCACTTACCACTTGTTCCCTAACCTGGGACAGGGCCCTTCCCCACTCCGGGCTTCAGTTGCTCCTCTTCTGTAAAGTGAGGGCATTTGGGTGTTGCAAAGTCTACGGTGCAGGCAGGAACATGATTGTGTGCATGGGGTCAGGCAGGAAGCAAGAGGAAGTGGTATAGCCAGAACTGGAGAGAGCACACCCTTCTAGAAGCATTAGGAGATTCTCTCCCTCCTCCCCCTTGTCTCCCTCCTCCCCCTTGTCTCCCTCCTCCCCCTTGTCTCCCTCCTCCTCCACCACAAGGGCCAAAATAAAGTAAAAGAAAACATCTCCTTGTCATGTTCAGCCCATGGATGGTTGGTTTTCAACCCCTAGAATTGATCTCTAAAGAACCTACTACCAAAATTCTGGTTTTCTCTTTTTATTCCCATTTTATTTCCAAATTTTCAGAGTCTGGCCTTTCTCCTCCACTGAGCATGTTGCGTGAGAGTGTTCACAGCCCTGGGCCTGTTTCCTGACCTCAGGCTTATCGCTGTGATCTTGCTTCACAATCATCTTCCCATTTAGCTCGCTTTCTCTCTGCTTCTCCTTTGTCTACTTCCTTCTTTGATTAACCATGACCTGCAACTGGGTGAACATGGATTCTTGACTGGGCTTGTGTGAAACTGATTGTGAAATAGACAGGTGAGTAGGGAACAAAGAGGATGTTTCAGAAGGGAGAAAAAAGACCAAAATATAAGAAAACAACCTAAACAGGAGAAGACACATAGTTCAAAGGAGGCAGAAAAGAAAAAAGCAGACACACAATATATTTTTATCAAAAATATATTGATAATCGTAACATTTCCTGGAAGAGGAGAAAAATGCTGAAATGTGAATCCGTTGCCAGAGAAATTACAAAGGAAAGAAAATAGGATGAAAGCGAAAGCACAGAGCCCAGACTAGAATACAGATGAAACCTTTCATAACCTTTATTGTACGTCCCTTGCCAAAGCTGTTATGTAAAACCCTCTAGGGGAATGAATGAAATTATGTTTGTACAATTCTTTCTATTTAAGTGCAGGAGAATCATGTTAAATAAATCGAGAGGGCAGAATTGTTAGTTCTCATCTTTCCTAAGTAAACTTCAATGCTGTCAGATAACTTCTCCTTGTGGTTTATTTTCTCTCTTAGAATGAGCCCTTCCTGAGAACCTTCCGGAACAGTAACTACACATACCCCACCAAGCCAGCCATTGAGGTAACCCCTGACTTACATCTGGCTCTCTCAGACACAGACCATTGCCACCTGCCAGGACGTGGTGCGTGGTGCAGGGCTCAGAGCATTAGCCAGAGCAGAAATGGACCCTTCTTACGTACCAGGGATTGGAATGTACAGAAAGGCTCCGGACCACGGAGCCCAGGATTATCCTAACATGTTCTCAAGTTGCTTACCTGACGTCAGCAGCCAGCCAGAGGAAGTGCCTATGGATCAGTTTTCTTTGACCTTTGCATCATTTGCTCACCGGCAAGGTTTCAGATGGGATAGCTCAGCCTTTCAAGGAGAGAGGAGGGGGAGGCAGTGGGGCTGATGTTCTGTCGACTTCCTGGAAGGTGGAAGCTGAGTGGGGAGGAACTTCACTTCCAGGGGCTGGGATCAAAAGAAAGCTGAGGCATATTCACGTGGGCTCACAGGCCTTGTCTGGTTCAGTTAATCATTCTAGCTCTGAGGATGCAGGGCCCATGGCTTTAGAGACTGCTACTCCCAAGATGGCCTTGGAGGGACCTGGACTCCACCAAGCCTTGCAGGCAGGCCTCGTCTCAGGTCTGCTGGCCACAGGACAAGGGTTCAGCCACCAGTTTCGGTTTTACACCTGTGGTCTGTCCAGTCTTGTGCTTGGGGCTGGAGGGGATTAGATGTGGTCCTGACCTGGGGAAGTAAGAGCCTAATACAGTTCCACAACTAATGAGCACCTACTGTGTGCCAGAGACTATTTCAGGGCGATAGAACAGAAAACCAGACAGATGGGTCCCAGCCCTCACGAAGCTTCCACTCTACTGATAAATAATCTAAACATGATCACTTCAGTTGCGATGGCAGCTCTGAGGAGGTAATGTGAGAAAGGGTGCTGGGGCTGAGGGAAGCTGGCGACTGGGATGCACTGTGCATGCCAGGCCTCTCTGAGGGAGATTTGAGCTGAGATATGCACAGAAAAAGACACAGCGGCATGGGGAGCCTGAAACAGAGGACCAGGGAGCACAAAGGCTCAGAAGTGGGGCTGAGTTGGGTATAGTTGAGGAAGAAAGAGAAGGTCAGAGTGGCCATGTGAATGAGGTGGAGAGTGGGAGAGCTGAGATCAGAGGGGCGCCCAGGGGCCAGGCCACAGAGAGCCTGAACCCCTGAGTTGAGTAACAGGCTAGATCCAGGTGGAGGGAGGCAGGAAGCCACTGGAGTGTCTAAGAGAGAGAGGCATGACCTGGTTCACATCTCTGTGAAAGATGTCCCTGGCTGCTGTGTGAAGGACACTCTGGAGGTCAGCAGGAGTGGGTGGGAAAGGCCTCTTGTAAGCCAGCTGAAGAGACTGAACTGTATGCAATGATCAAAGCACTGTCAGATGCCAGGCTCTGGGGTATGAGCAGTAACAGCTTCCTGGCTGGGGTTATGCCGTCTCTAGCCTCTCTGGAGTCTCTCGGGCTCACATTAGCACTGTGGAGGCTTGTCCTCATTGAACCAGTGACCAAATGCCATTATAATTGGAATGTCAGCCGCATCTTGTCAATCAGGCACTTATTTATTTATTCAGCATTTACTAATTGGCTGCCTAAATGGAGCAGGCACTGTGCTCAGTGCTGGATAGACAGTGGGGAGCAGAGCGGGTCTGGACCTGCCCTCCTGGCTCTGCAGTCTCGTGTGAGACTGAAGAAGTAACGATAACTTATTCCATTGGAAGAGGTTAAAACCCCGGGCCTAGAAGGGATGTGTTTGTTTTAATAGCTTGCTACTTAAAGTGCCACAGCAATGAAATCTTGTCATCCTTAGCAACATGGGTGAGCCTGAAGGACATTATGTTAAGTGACATAAGTCAGGCACAGAGATAAGTACTGCATGTTCTCACTCACATGTGGGAGCTAAAAAAGTTGACCTCACAGAAATAGAGGGTAGAATAGAGGTCACCAGAGGCTGGGAAGGGTTGAGGAGGAAGGAGGATAGCCAGAGCTTGGGTAATGGATACAAAAATCACAGCTAAAAAGGAGGAACAAGTTCTAGTGTTCTTTAGCACAGTAGTATGACTATAAACAACAATTTATCCTATATTTTCAAACAGAAGAGCAAATATTGGATGTTCCCAACACAAAGAAATAAATTATTGCAGTGATATGCTAATTACCTGATTTGATCATTACACATTGTAAACATATATCAAAATATGACACCGTGTCCCACAAATATGTATACTTGGGATGTGTCGATTAAAAAGAACAAAAGCAAAAATAATAACAAAGTAACCACAGACAGGCAACATCAACATCACCTAGGGGTTTATTAGAAATGTAGAGTCCTGAACACCACCCCAGACCTACTGAATCAGAACTTGCAATTTAATACCATCCCCAGGGGTCAAGGATGTACTGGTTTAGGATGCGGCATGTGGTTCCTCCCATGACAGGTGAGCATGCTCAAGTTCTAACCTGTGCCGACTCATTCATATGGAACGTGCTTGTCTCAGGAGGTGTTTCTAATGTGCTGATGACTCTATAACTTTTTTTAACATTGCATTTCCCCCAAGTGTCTGTCATCTGCATACAAGCATGTTCTTGATTTCAATAAAACTTGCAATCCATCAGTGTGATGAATTAAGCAACGTCTTAGAATTAACTAAATTCCACTAGACTAAGCAAATAATATTTAAAAGTAGTTTCATTTTTGCCCCTCATGATAGGGATATCTTTTTTTTCTTTTTGAGACAGAGTCTCACTTGTTGCCTGGGCTAGAGTGCCGTGGCGTCAGCCTAGCTCATAGCAACCTCAAACTCCTGGGCTTAAGCAATCCTCTTGCCTCAGCCTCCCGAGCAGCTGGAACCACAGGCATGCACCATCATGCCCAGCTAATTTTTTCAGCTAATTTTTATTTTTTTAGTAGAGACGGGGTCTCGCTCTTGCTCAGGCTGGTCTCAAACTCCTGAGCTCAAACCATCTGCCTGCCTTGGCCTCCCAGAGTGCTAGGATTACAGGCTTGAGCCACTGCACCCGGCCATGATAGGGATATCTTAACAAGGCTTGTCTTCATCATCATCTGACAGAACAGATGAGACGAGCTTTTAAAGCCTCTGGCACTCAGAGTCAGGGAGACTCAGTCAACCTGTTGGTGGAGCCCCGTGGTGCACTCTGCATTGAGATATTTGGGACTTTGGGAAGAGAGTCACTTCTCCCTCAACTTTCTGGTACTGGTCATTTCTGTGCCCTCTGTTCCCACCCCAGCACCTGGAAAATATGCTCTGCATTACAGAGACAAGGAAAGTTGACTGAAAGTATTCAGGGTTGCTTGCATTAATGTATACACATTCGAGGAATTGGTGGATTTTAAGTTAAATATGCCAAAAGATATACAGGTTTACAAGCAAAGATATACAGAAACTAGGAGTTTTGCAATTGTAAAAAGTTTGTTACTTTTCTAAAAATATTTTAATTATCATTTAGGTCCAATATAATTAATGCTAGACAATACCGCCAAAACACACCTATAATCTCTTGTATTAAGCATCCAAGTCCTGTGTTCCTTTGGGAGACTGACTACCTGTTGTATGACTTCACTGTTTTCTCTCCTGCTTTGGGGCAGCTACTGGCTCCATTCAGGATGTAGATAGGCTGGGCTGGGGAAGGCTCTGGGGGGTTGCATTGTTGGGGTGCACGTGTGGGTGCATATATTATGTGTTGTGCCTAGGGGTAGGTAGACACCCATTTCTCCCCTCCTAATTTCCCTCTTAGCCCCCTACAACTAACAGTTCTTACCCTCACACGATCCCTACAGTGATATATTTCTAGCTTCCACCAAAAATTCCTTAGCTGGTTCTTCTTAGGCTGAAACTCACCTCCCTGTAGAGGGAGTGTTGGGTGCTCTGTCTTTTCTCCTGTTGATTTAGAACTGGGGCAGTGACTTCCTGTGTATGGAGTTGAATCCTTCTGATAGCGTCCCAACCTCTGGTGAGTGAAAACATCACCCCCTTCAATTAAGGGCCTTGCTGAGCATCAGGTTGGGTGGGAGACCCCACGAACGTACCCTGGAACTTAAGACGGCCATGCAATGCAGACCAGATCTTGGGAGGCCCAGAAAAAGCTGGCCTGCAGCCACGGCCAGGCTCCATGTGGAGGTGCACAGGCCTTTCTACCAAACCCTACTTCTTGTCTCTTGATAGTCCCAGTGGTAGCCCCTCAGTCCTCCCTGCCCAGTCAGGGACTGTCCTGTGCTATATGACCTCTATAGCTAGAACATCCCTGGACCACCCCACTGTGATCAGGCCCTGTGGGGATGGACGATAGTCATTCAGCCATTGCCTTCGGTGCCTCAGTTGCTCCAAATGAATGGAAGAGGCTAAATTGCTAAACCTTAGGCTAAAAATGAGAGCAATAGGGACCTGTGGGGCTAGGGCAGAGTTACAGACTTGGGGTAAAGTTTATATTTTAAAAGGTAGACAGTCCCCTGCCTCCACCACAACCATCTCTCTTCTTGCCTGTCTCTCCTAGTCCATGAGCTCCGACCTGCAGACATCAAAGTAGTGGCCGCCCTGGGTGATTCCCTGACTGTGAGTACTAAGCCACGAACCAGGGTGGGCACCTCAGCGCCAGCCAGGCCCTGTGCAGAATCGGCTCTTCCTTGGTGTGGGCTTTGCATCGGCATGGAGCCCGAGTGACTGAGGACCTGCCTGTGTCAGGCACTGAAGCACAGCCAGGACACCCTGTCCCTCTACCTCCCCAGTCCTACTCAAACCTCACTTCTACGGGGCCTCCCCTCAATCCCCAGGAAGAAGCAACACCCCCTCCCTGCTACTCCCAGACATCCCATCACTGCGTGAGGGCACTTGCCCAGGTCTGCCTGCCATCGTCAGGGCCCTCATCTCCATCTACCCAGACTCAAAGGGTGGCAAATCTTACCACACACTGGCCACCGCCCCCCACCCCACTTAAGGGCATGTTCTTTGGGGCAGAGGAAACCCAATTACTGACACACAGCACAGTCTTGCTAAGTGAATTGCATTAGCAATGATTTAACCATTGCTGTGTGCATGACCCTGTATTAGCAATTCTGAGGAGGGAAAAAATATGAGACACAGCCATAGCCTGCCAGAAACTTGTCTAGCCAGAAAAACAAGAACCTTATGTGGGAGAAGATGCATAATCATATAGGTGACATACAGGACTTTCAAATAGGGTATTCATTTCTGTAGAAACAAACCCCAGCCCCACATATGTGTGAATGTGTTTTCATGTTATATGAACATGGAGAGGCTGTGGAAAGGCACACAGCAGGCTGTTAACCATTCACTAGCTCAGGTGGGGGGAGTGTGGGATCAGTGGCAGGGGGCAGGATTCTTAAGGTAGGCCTAAATTATTCACTTTTTAAAAATTTTTGTATCATTTCACTGGTTATGGTAAACATATGTTACTTCTATAAATTTCAAAAAAAAATTTTAAGACAAGGCATTTAGAGAAAGCTTTTTAGAGGCGGTATCTTAGACCCTGCTGAGGGTCTTAGACAATGACTTTAGAGATTTAAGGGGCTAGAAGGCAAGGAGTTCAGCATTCCAGGAAGGGATGGGCATGGGTGGTAACGTAGCAGATCAGCTCAAGGCCTCGTGTTTCAGAAAGGGTGACAGGTCAGTTTGCGTAGGCCCAAGGGTCACGTGGACAGGGAGGGAGGGCACACGAGTGGGGGAAAGGAGAAGCCAGATTACGGCGAGCTGGGAACATGGTGGAGGGGTTTAGCTGGACCCTTAAGGAAAAGGAGGATACTGAAGGGTCAGAGCCATGGTGGGGCAGGAGGAAAGGTGTGCACGGGACGGAACAGCGACCTGAGGCAGTGAGGTCAGGCCAAAGACCAGAGGCCAGAGGGTGGCAAGGAGGTGAGAGTCTCAATTAGGAATGTGGCAAAGGGAACAAAAAGAAAGGGATGGGTGCTTGGGAGGTCGGGAAGGAAACATTGACCTGACTAGTTACTGGTCGTAGGCAGAGGACTAGGGAGGAGAATGTGTCAAGACAACTCAGAGTTGAGGGTGGGCTGGAGAAAAGCCACTCCTGTTTTCAGGAAAGGCAAATCCAGGTCCTGGCTGTTACCCTGGGGGGTGGAGAGGCCAGAGGAGGCTCGTGCACCAGCCCAGCACAGGCTTGGAACTTTTTTTTGCTTTTCATAGACAGCAATGAGAGCTCGACCAGACAACTTCAGTGACCCACCCACATCCTGGAGGGGACTGTCTTGGAGGTGAGGGTGTTCTTGGCTCATTCTTTCCCTGTGACACTCCCCCAAAGGGGAGTGAGTAGCGTGTTTCCCCTCTCACCCGAGATGAGGGTGAGTCCCCAGAGGTGGCCCAGCGCTGAGACACAGGGAGACTCCACGAGAGTTCCCTTGCCCTGAGGATGAGGGGAACGATGACCAGGGACAGAATCTCTGGTTCTGATGCATACATATGACAACACATGGAGTGGCAGGTTGGAGGGATATCAACAAATACTCTTTCTCTTCTCCAGCATTGGAGGGGACGGAGTCTTGGAGACCCACACCACACTGCCCAGTAAGTAGCAGCACAGAGAAGCACTGTCACTACGACCACAGCAACCCCTCGCCAAGGCCAGGTGTTTCCAGGAAAGAGGGCGGGAGCAGGTTATCTGCAAGGGGGGATGTCAGCCAGCCCTGAGAAGCCCCAGAACTTTTCCACCCCACCCCTGTGCCCCAGCACTGCACATCCATCTCTGTTCCTGTGGGGCTCCTGCCGCCTCTCACCTGTGCTCCTCCACCTTCCTCCTTTAAAGACATTCTGAAGAAGTTCAACCCCTACCTCCTGGGGTTCTCTACTGGCACCAGGGAGGAGACCATGGGACTGAACGTAGCAGTGGAAGGCGCCAGAGCTCGGTGAGTAGATGCAGGTACAGGAGGGAGAGTGAGGGCACAGCTGAGAGATCAGGGTGGGCAATGGGAGGGGAGAGAAGGGTGGCGTGTGGGAGCCTGACCCCAAAGGGGCGATATCAGCCGCGCACAGGGCACTTCCTGCACGGTGGCCCTGTGTAGAAACTCCTACGTGGACTATCGCCTGTAATCCCGATGCTCTTGGATAGGGCACCATTATAAGGACACTGAGGCTTGTGAAATTTCCTGAACAGCCAAAATTACCCAGCACATTATCAGAGGGGCCAGGATCAGGCCAGGCCTAAATGCAGAGCCTGTACTCTGACCTCTCCAGGGCAGCAGCAGTGCTTCTGCCCAGGCTCAGGGTGCTGCCTTTGCTCGCTCTGCTCTACCTCCTGCCCGGCAGAGGCACAGGTCGAGCGTGCAGGGGACTCCCAGCACCCCAAGAACTCAGGCTGTGGCTCGTGGATGTCTGCCTTTCCTCTCTTCCCCTTCCCCTGCTGTCTTTGACTCTGAAAAAGCTGTGTTCTGACGAGGGGGTTAGATGTCAGAGCCCCCAAGGCAGCATGGTGGCGGTCTGTTTTCATCGGGATTTCTGTTGTTGACAACAACCCGGATAATTAAAGCCGAAATGCCTGAGCGGGTTCATTGATTTCTGCATGGAGCGTGCTGGGTGCAGGCTTTGTGGCAGGATCGCTATGCTCCCATCACCAGGGAAACGACACAGGTTTGACTCACTCTGTTTACAGGGAGCGTTCCTTTCAGAAGCGATAACGTGGGCCCCATGCTCAGCTTGAGTCTCTGAGCCACAGGAAGCGATGTCAGTTCCTCAACGTCATAAGCAGGAAAACCTTATTTTTCTGCAAAAACTGGGCTTCAAAGGGTCATTATAGCAACATCTAATTACCGTTTTATGATTACTATTATCATCATCATCATCTTACTGTTTGTTATTGTACAGCCCAGTCTTCATTACCCAGGGGCTGATTCCTCACTCTGTTGGCATGGAAGCCCATTCTCCCTTTCTCGCTTCAATGCCCTTATTGCCTTTTCTATGTTACTGGTGCTCAGCGCCTCTTCCAGAACAGTCAGGGGCAGGGGACGTAGTGGAGACATGCAGCTTCTTGTGAGCATCTCTGATGCCCAGTGTTAGGGGAAAGGAGAGTAATCTGTTGACTTAAGTAAGGCTGGAGAATTGCTCTATGACTTTCCTTTATCTCCAACCTGTTGTTTATCAGCATGGATAAGGATGAGGTCACCTAAACGGAAAGAGAAATGTCGTAGCAGAACACCTTAAAATCACAACATCTTGGTTCAGACCATTTGTGTCCACATTCCAGCTCCAAGACTTGCCTTGCTGTGTGACATTGGGCAAATTGCCTGGCATCTCTGAGTCTTAGCTTCTTTATCTATAAATGGAGATAATCATAGTACCTACCTCTCAGGGTAGTTGTAAGGATTAAATGAGATAATCCACGGAAAGAATTTAATACAGTACATAAATACACATGCACAAAACTGCCATTATTAGGATATTGAGTTTCAGAGTTTTATTCAATGTCTAACTCCCCTTCCATCAATCAATAAAAAATCATTCAACATCTGCAAAGGACTGAGCCCCAACGTAGTTACTGAAAGATATAAAAGAATCAAAAGGGGTGAACTTTCTGCCCACACAGAGCTTATGGTCTAGATAAGGAAACTAAACAAACTGGGAAATACTTTTTGGAAAAAGATGATGTCATGTATGGCAATGCTGCAGACTGAAATAACTCGGTACTTAGTCATGGAGTACAGTCAAGAGAACAAAGTGTGAAATGTTAACTGAGCCATCTACAGACAGATGTGGACCCAGAAAGGGCCTCTGAAATCATCTAGTCTAACCTTTCCCTTTAAAAGATAGAAAAATTCAACCCTAGCTGGATTCAGGAACTTGTACAGGTTCACACAGCAACACGGTGGCAGAGCTGAAAGTACAACACCTGGCAGTAGAAAGGGAAGTGAAGGAGAAATGGATACATGAGCCCAGAGAGAAAGCTCATGGGGAACAGGACTTGGTCTGACCTGAGAGCTGGGAAGAGGGGAGGAAGTGGGCATTCCTGACTTCCCCTCCTCCCCCGCAAAGGCTTATTGCCCATGAATTCTCTTGGTTACATCTTAAACCTGTTAAAAGGTTATAAGTACTTCTGTGGTCACCTTTAACCAAGAAAGGCTTGCTTTATAGCTTTCTGATGTCCCCATCAATAGCAATAGTACATGGGATATGATCCTAGGTATATAAATTGCCTTCAATGAGGAACAAGGGCAGGGATGGGTGTGGTTGGCCACGTGTCCAACTTGTCGTGGACACCCAAAGATTGACAATGGCCATCTGTGCTGGCTACTGCTTTTATGACTTCTCCCATGGAAGCTTCCATTGGCTGTATCCTCTTTGCCTACCTAATTTCTCATATACATATCTTTTAAAATACAGCTTTATTGAGGTATCATTGACACACAATAAAATGCACATATAAAGATATACAATTTGATCAGTGTTGACATATGTATATATAGTACCTGTGAAAACATGTCCACAATCAAGATAATAAACACGTCCCACAGAAGTTTCCTTATGTCCCTTGGTAATCTCTCCCTCCCATTCCTGTCTCTACTCCAACTCCCAGACCATGATCAATCTGCTTTTGTTAGAGATTTGATTTTTTTAGAACGTCACATAAGTGAATCAGAGTGTATACTCTTTTGTCTGACTTCTTTCATTTATCAAAATTATTTCAAGATCCATCCATGTTCCTTGGTGTATTGAGAGTTCATTTCTTTTTATTGCTGTATAATATTCCATTGGCACTTGTATCACTTATCCAAGTCTCCAAATGGCATTATTTTAAAATATTTATGGCAGACATCTGGGGAATGAAGGGAGAACTAACCCTATCCATAGTGTCTCCCCATCCCATTTTGTTGAGGGTGGGTGAAGAAAAGAGATGGGAAATGATGTAGAAACCTAAGTAACCATAGAGAAGAAACAAAAGGATTAAGGGAGCAGAGAGTGGGTCTTCGAAGCAAAAGTTAAAGGAATCATTATGCCTGGAAAGGAGAAAGCTGAGGTATAATTTAGAGCTGTGACTTTTTCAAATATACAAAAGGTTATTTTTAAATAGGCAACTAAGAAACAAACAGGCTCAGCTTGCAAAGAAAGATCTTGAGGAAATATAAGGGAAAAGCCCTGCTGGGAAGGTCGACCAGATCCAGCCCGGCCCTGCCAAGGGAGGTGGCAGGATGTAGATTATGGGGTGGCAGGGCCTGATCCATGTGGCCCCCAGGCCCATGGCAACTCTCTGATTATTACAAGGCTGAGATTTCTGGAGAATGGAAAGCCTTTCAATGTATTCTGAAGGAATAAACTTTGTACCATATAATGTTATTCTTCCTGAAGCAGCTCTTTCCTGAGCCAGCCCTACCATCTCTCTCTCCCCTGCCTAGGGACATGCCAGCCCAGGCCCGGGACCTAGTGAAGCGAATGAAAGCCAGCCCTGTGAGTACCGGCCCTGAGGGCTCTGTGTCCCATTGGCTGGGGAGGAGACAGCCTGCCTTTGAGAGGGGCCAGCGGTGTCCCCTAGAAGCAGGCTTCCACTTTGCTTGCCTTGGGTCCAGGAGGGCAAGGTGGAGCAGGGAGTTGGCCGAGATCGCGGCCTTGGCCTCTGGCAGTTTCCTGTTTTACCCCAGAGTTGGCTTCCCAGAGCCCTATTCTGTAAACGCAAGCTTCTAAAAATAGGCTTCTCATTCCACTCCAATCCTTCCTCCTTCCCGCTCAGCCAGCCCCCTGGAGCTTCTCACCAGCGCTTTTTTCTACTGCTCTGCGTGCCTCACCATTCCACTCCGGCAGGACTCCTGTTATGGAGGTGGCTGAGTGGAAAGCTGCCCTCCACCAGGACGCCCACCCAGCCTACCTCTCAGTGCATGCGGGGCGCTTCCTACAGTTCCCTTCCCCACTCGGACCCTAAAAACTCCTCCCAGGGGCAGCTCAGGGCTCTGGAGAGCTGTGTCCCTTGCCTCCTATGAAGGCCTTCGGGTCACAGTTCAGGGGGCCTGTGAATCTACCCGCTTTCGGTGGGTGCAAGGACACCTGGAACACATCCACGCACTGCAGCTTGCTCATGAGGATTTCAGAGAGAAAACAGCCTTTGTCCCCTGTGTGAGCACACACGCACACTCAGTCCTCTCTGTGGCCCTGCTCGCCCCAGCACCAACCCGACGGTTGGGGAGGCCCCACTTTGCGTCTTATGTTTTGATACAAAGAGGATGAACGGCACCTGGCACCTCAGGGTTTGCCTCGGTGGCGCGGTGAGCAGCTCTGCACATGTCCCCACCAAGGCCTAAACTCACGATCTTCTGTCCCTGCAGGAAATCAGCCTGGAGGAAAACTGGAAGCTGGTCACACTCTTCATTGGTACCAACGACTTGTGTCATTACTGCGAGTCTCTGGTAGGCCCCTGACCAACTCCAGTGGGTAGCTGACAAGTGGCCAGCCTGTGGCCTAGGAACCCAACCCCGTTCCTGACATCATTTCTACGGGGAAATGCATCCAAACTTACAAACTTTTGGAAGTTATAACTTTTAGAATACATATTGTTCTAAGTTGGGGACATTCTATTTTATTTGGCCAGAGAAAGGCAGCTGCCCTGCCTCAGAGGTTGCAGTGGAAGATTTGACAGTCACAGGTCAGTGGGGTAGGGGGAGAAGGCATTTGTCATCCCTTATGGCTCACAGGGGCCAACTGCCGAAGGCTCCATGAGCATCACCTCCCGCACACAGGGGCTGGCTTTTCCCTCGGTTCTCCCCCCCACTGCGTCCTGGACTCCAGGAGCACAGAAACACTCTCTACTAGCCCCAGAGTACCTGTCCCTTGTGGGAACTGTTAGGTTTGTACTCCTGAGAGCACTGTTTTGTGGAAAGGGGCTGGACGCGCCACCACCAGGATTAACTCAGGCTAAGTTTCAGGAAGGGAGGCGGGGCAGGAACTCTTGGCACGCAGGACCTCCTCTCCTCCTGTTCACTCTTTAGCTCGGACTGCCGTTTTGCTCCCGACACCCCTCTGCTAGCTGTGGGTGGGAGCTCATCTGCGAGCAGGTGGGACACCTCCTCAGGGCCGGCGGTGTGCGTGCTGGACTGAGTGCGTAGCTCTCGCCTGGCCTTGGCACCTGGCGCTGCTTCCCGGGTGCCTCAGCCACGTGTCCTCCGATGCTTAGCGTAAGAGCTGCAAGTCACCACCTACCTTCAGGGATCAGTCTCCCGCCACCTTCTAAAGAGCCCAGAACCATATCCAAAAATATAGGACCGCTTCCCTCATGCTATAAAGCAAAGCCCTCAGTCCGTGCTTCAGTCAGCAAGCGTTTCCTGAGCACCTACTAGGTACCCCATACACAGCACCCAGGACATGATGGGGCACCTCTAAATCAGCCTCCAGTTGGGGATATGGGTCAGAGGAGGAGATCCTTGGGCTGAATCACAAGGTAAAGAATGTAGGTGGATGCAGGAGAGCAAAGAGTTCCAGGCAGTGGGACCAGCGTGGGCCAAAGCCCAGAGGAAAGAGAGAGAGTGGTCATCAGGGCACCGCACATGCCTGGAGAAGGCTGAGGTCAGGTGACAGAAGGGACTTCTGAGGGAAGAGGTAAGGTGGAGCAGGGTAGGGGTGAAGATTGTCCATGGTGTCTCATAGGGGACAAGGGATGATTTCTTACAAGAGTCTCAGTCAACTAGCAACAAGGACTGGGCTTCCCAGCCTGGCCAGGAGCTCCGAAGCCCCTCTGCAGTCACTCTGCTGCCAGCCCAGGACCCGGGCCTTCCTGTGCTTCTGGCCTCCTGTGAGTGGAGCCCAGGGGCTGAAGACAGCCCCCTTTTCCCTTTACAGGAGGCCCAGGCAGCCCAGGAGTATGGGCAGCACATCCAACAGGCCCTGGACATCCTCTACGAGGAGGTAGGGAAGAGTGGCTGCAGGTCCTGGGTCCTGTCTGCTGCCTCACTGGGGCATTCCCTCCCGGGGTGCCTCAGGCAGACTGTGTTCAGTGAGACACGGCAGAGACCCGCCACGAGTGGGCTCCTGGATGGTAGCGGAGGGGCCGCTGCCCGGCAGAAGAAATTCCGACTAGATCGGAGACTGGATTGTGTTGCAGCAAAGAGCTTACCTCTGGAACACTGTGACCCAAGAAGTGACTTTTCTGTGTCTCAGCTTCCCAATCTATGAAGTGGGGGCACTAAGAAGATCTAGTGAGATAATATTAAGTCACACCCCTCTCTGGGCCTTAGTTTCCTCATTGGTAAAATTGGGGAGGCGGTGTTGGGTTGCAGATGATGCCCTGGGCTCCTTCCAGCTGTAGCCAGGGCCCTCCCCCCACCACTGCCGGGGCCTAGCGAGGACATCCCCTCTACTCCCCGCAGCTTCCGAGGACTTTTGTCAACATGGTGGAGGTCGTGGAGCTGGCCAGCCTGTACCAGGGCCAACGCGGGAAGTGTGCCACGCTGGAAGGGGAGTAAGTGAATGGGTCACAGTCCCAGGACACGGGCAACTGGGACAAGGACATGAGCAGTTAGGATCTAGAGTGCCTCTACCTGAGTGAATGCCTGCTGTATGCAAGTCCCGTCATTTCTCTGGACCCCATTTTGCTTTTCTGTGCACCAGGAGACACCAATGATCCTGAAGGCTCCCTAGCAAAGTCCAACCTTGGCAAGTTACTTCCTGCTAAGAGGCAGCTCAGAGCGATGAGCTTGCAAAACAGCTACATCTGGCCTCCAATCCCGGCTCTGCCATTTAGGAGCTATGGATGGGACCATGACCAAACCACACAGCCTCTATGGGCCTCTTACTCCTCACCTGTAAAGTGGGGATAAAATACCTTCCTTGAAAGGTAGATGTGAGGTACTTGGCCCACCTGGGGCAGGATCTCAAGAAATAGTTGCTTTCATTCCACCCTTGAAAGAGGGACTTGGAGGCGAGGTATTGTGGGCAAGACAAGCCTTCGTGTTGGGGGCTGGAATTCTTTAAAGCTCTGTGGAGCCCTGGCAGGAAGTTGCCATCTCCTGAGGCCAAAGGTGTTGCTGCAGCTTGTGTGACTATTGCCATGAGGGTCCTACCTGGGGTCAAATGGATTTGCTGTGACATTGACCAGCTGGCTCCATTTCTTGCTGGGAACCCTGCCCTCAGGCAGAAGGGCTCCTCCAGAGGCTTCATGCTGGTGGCCCTCCCCAGCTTCCCACAATGGAGCTCTGAGCAAGGGGCCCAGGAACGTGAAGAGTGATTTCCTACCAAAAGACAGAGCTCTCATGACAGTCTTCCCAAAACCCCAGCCCCTCTCTACCCTGCCCTTCTCTGGAGAAACCCCAGGGGCTGCAGGCTTAGGGAGGAGTAGGCAAGGGGCATCCTGTCCCCAGGGAACCCCAGGCATCAGGTGCCAAGTCTTCCACCTCTTGGGCCTCATGCCCGGAGTTAAGGCTCTGTCACCTGGGTCCAAGAGTCAGCCCCCCAGGCGAGCAGACCCAGGCTGCCCCAGGGGGCCTCCACACAAGCTTCCTCGTCTCACAGGAGCAACTGCACTTGCCTCCGATATGCTCAAAACTCCCTGGAGATGCAAGAACTGAAGGAAGTGAACTGGAACTTCCAGGTGAGCCCCGCAGCCCTCCTCTTCCTGCCCCAGCTGGGAGCACCTGCCCCCCCCCCAACTCCCAGAGCAAGGACTTGGAAATCACATGTTCAGCAGGGTTTGGCTGAGAGCAAGCTAGTCCCTAAAAGGCAAATCATAGCCCCCGGAATATTTATCCAGGCGAACTGAACACCAAGGCCAGGGAGAGGAGGAGAATGAGAGATCCCAAGTGGAAGCTAGGGGATGCCCTGCCTTCCAGAGTGGACTCCCCCTTCCTAACACACCTCTGCTCTCATCTGTCCATCTCTTCCCCTGGTGTCCCTCTCCGAACATGCCCACCCAGAGCCCTTCTGCAAACTGACCCATCTTCATTCACAATGCAAGTCTGCTTCCCCCCTTCTAAGCAGATCCCCTAGATTAAACTTCACCCTCAGATACCTCCCCAAATCAAATTCAGTCTGCACTTGAAGGACCCTAAGGCCCTAGGTGGCTCTTGTTTTAACACCTTATCTCATTTTCCTGGATGGATAAACTCCTTTAGGATAAGTGTATCTGGTCTATTCCTTTTACATTCTATGTTTGGATACTTACTAAATTCACCATAGGGCCCCGAAACGCAGGTGCTCCTTAGTGGGTGCAGAGTGAATGCACGAGTCACCCTCGCATAGCCCCTTTAGTCACCTTTGTCTAGGGAGGGTTGACTCCTGTCCCAACAGCAGGAATTGACCCCTCTGTCCAGCCTTGCCAGGAAGGTTGAGCGGCGTTTCTCTTCCCGCCCCAGAGTGGCGTCTCCAGGTTCTCCTACTGGTACCAGAACAGGCAGCGGGAGGACTTTGCGGTTGTGGTGCAGCCTTTCTTCCAGAACACTCTCGCCCCACTGAACGAGGTAAGCTGCAAGCATTTCTGGGAGGCTCAGGTGTGCAGGCCTCGTCTTAGGCGATAGACGTATTTCCTTCTCTATGTGGGCTTTTTTATTTTTTAATCATTCCCAGCGCACTCCCAAGGGTTGATGTTTCTGCTTTGCCTTTTTTGTATGATTGGACCTTAGACATACTTGGAAAGAAAAAAGATAAAATCAATAGTGACCAAGATCCCCAGGCATAGCCCTGGTATTTGTTAGATTGGGATAAAATGAAAAGCAGTAATATTTTTAGGATGCTTTTTAACTATTAGGGCAGGGGTGCTGAAAGTAAAGGGATGGACTGTGGGTGGCCCTAATTCATGTTTGCTTAAATTCTAAAATCTGGGACTTTTTCCATTGATGTCTGAGCCAGCTGGCAGCAGAGTAGAAGGGATGACAGGAGAAATGCCCAGAGGGTGGGCGTGGGGGCAGGTGGTGGCACCTTTCTCAGGATGGTAATCCCATTGGCCTTTTGTCACAGAGAGGGGACCTTGACCTCACCTTCTTCTCCGAGGACTGTTTCCACTTCTCAGAGCGGGCCCACGCGGAGATGGCCATCGCACTCTGGAACAACATGGTGAGCGACTGAGGGCCTGGTGGGCTGTGACAAAGGGACGATCCAAGGGTCTCGACTCTATGTACCACAGTGACAAACCTACCGGCTGACGTGGCTCCTTTCTCCTCAAAGCTCAAAACAGTAGCACGCCTTACTGGTCCTGACAGATTACTTTCTGAGGATTTGTGTACGTACATATACACACACCTTGTTCTTTCAGCAATGCCGGGGTCCTGTGAGGAACTACTCTGTAGTCAGGCTGTGTGACCTTAGGCAAATGAACTCTCAGGCCATCTGTGTCAACATCTATAAAACAGTGAAAATGTCACAGATCTCAGGAAGTAAACTGAAGTCACGTGTCATGGCGCCCAGCACCATGGTCAGCCTTCCAGCACTCCGGGCTCAACATATTCCTAGCTCTTATTTCCTTAAATATCAAAAAGTGAAAATCCCCACAGCTTGTTTTCTCAGGCTGCCACCCATCCTGGTCCTTTCTGATGGAGCAGAAGGGGACTTCATGAAATGGACAGAGAGTCCCAGGGACACCTAGACTGTGCCTGGCTTCTGCCTATTGCAGCTGGCCACCGACTACTCAGTAGTCCAGCTGTGTTTGCACACCGCTTGGCCTGTCACCCCCGTCACGGGACGCTCCTGCACACCGCAAACGAAATGCCCTCCCAATCTGATGGCTTCTTTTAATCTAGACCAGTGGGTAATGCGATCTCCAGCCCGACCTGCCCGTCCCGCTTTGTCCCATGGCAACTGCACTCCAGGCCCACAGCGTCCCTGCCCAACACCGCTGTGCCAGCATTCCCACACCCGCCAGCCCCGAATCTCCCTTGGCTGACTCACAATGTTGACTCTCTCCTTCGCTACACCTCCTCCTCTCTAGCAGCCTCTTCTTTTCAGAACAGAATGTAAATCGGCCGTATCCTTGGCCTATTTAATTACAGACTCAGCTTTTCTCTACTTTTGTTGTCCTGGGATTTTTCTCCTGTTGACATCACATATCTGCCCACTCCTAAAACTTTCATCATACTCTCTCAGCCCAGGACTCTGAATTACAGCCAAAGCCTTTCTGAGTTCCCACCCAGCCTCCACAGTCATTTTTAAACCCAAAGTTTGCACAATGATAATTCCTGAGAATAGTTATGTTTCTTTTGTAGATCTGATTTTTGAAGGCTAGTTGTCCTTTGGTGGCTGAGTCATGTGACTTTATTACTTTAAAAAAAAATAAATCCCCCCAAAGAGGTATCTATTTCCCAAGATCTCAACTGACTCCGACAGATAGGGTCCACTGGTCTTTCAGCGTGCAGTTCTGGCCTCTTCCAAAGCAGCTCCATAGTTCCCACTCACCCAGGTGAGAGGCTTTCTTTATTTCATAAAAACAAGTGGGAGGAGCTTAGATATAAAAACACAAGGTAAACACTGCCTGAAGCTATAGTGGGAAGACAAGATTGCCCATGGTTCCCCAGCCATTATTATCTCAGACATATCCTGAATTTAAAAATAACAAAACAAAGCAAAATTAAAGTCATCCAAGAGTTTCTTATCCTATGCTATATAATTTGGGGACATAATTACAAAGTCCAATGTTTTCAGATCATCTTTTTATTTGAATTTCACCCCCAGAGAGACATAAAACAAAATAAATAGACTGTTAGAGCTGGAACAGACCTGAGAAGGTCAGCTAGCCAGAATATTCTTTAACTAAAGTACAGAGATATGAAGCAATTTGCCAAGCATCACACAGCCGGTGAGTAGAAGTCCCGGTTTCCCAAGGCCTCCCTAGTCTCCTGGTCACACCACCACCCTCCCCTGCTCCCCACCTGATAAGCACATATGTAACTGGTGAATTCATGTCTCATAATTAGAGTCCTATGACATAGTGTCTGCAGGCTTTGGCTGAAGTTCCCAGGGTATGCTACTGGGGCAACAGACACACTTTAAACTATTTCATCTCTTGCCCTTCCTTCTCCAGAGATCTTTGCAAAGGCTGAATCCAGAAATACCAGCAGCACCAGGGAATGTTTTCTTCTTCCTTTACCTTCTTTTAAAAATTTTTTCTTTTTCTTTTCTAAGGCTTATTCCTCCACTGCTTCCTGCTCCCTCTTCTGTGGAAATCCTACTCTCAGCTAGTAGCTGCTTCTCCCCAGGTGCTGGGTTACAACTCCAGCCTCCTAATTGGCATCCCTGTGTCCAGACTTACAGCCCTTAGGACAGCAATTCTCAGTGCTAGTTGCATACAAGGATTATCTGGGGACTTTTAAAAACAATTAGTGCCTATAGCCACTTTGGAAAACTCTTTGATACATCTAATGACACTGAGCATGTATATCTCCTGTGACCTAACAATTCTAGGTATATCCCCAACAGATATACCAAAAGTGTGTCCACCAAAAGGTACATAGGGATGGTCTCTCTCATTGGGGATGGAAAGTACTGGAAGAAGGTGGGAAGGGGGTTCTGAGTATTGGTAATGTTCTGTTTTTTGATCTGGATGCTGGCATGCTTATTTTATCAAAATGTATCAGCTGCTCACTTATGACTTGTGTAGGTTGGCTTCAATAAAAAATTTACTTAAAAAAAAATACCAATGCCCAACTGGGCTTGTCCCTAGAGATTTCCACTTAATTGGTCTGGGGGGCGGGTAGAACCTGGGTTTAGTACTTTTTGAAAGCTCCCCAGATGATTTTAACGTGCAGGGTTTATGAACCACTGCCTTAAATTGTTCTCCACAGGGCAATCAAGTCATCTGCGTAAAAGAAAACCTAACCAGGTCACTCCCCAGCTTTCAAATATCCAAGGCCTGATTAACCTCTCTGGCTGCTGCTCCAGCAGTCCCCACCTCTGTGTGTTTGCACTTACTCTCCGCCTTATCCCAGACTGCCCTTACCTCCACACTCAAGTCAGGTGCCAGCTCCTGCAGGAAGCCACCTCTGAATGCCCAGAGTGGGCCAGTGGCACACCCAGCTCCACTGCACCCTGCCCAGCCCTGTCATTTGCTACATGGTCGGCATCCACAGTGCCTGCCTTAGGAAAGGTTAGTTCTAGGAAAAACGACTCCATTTCCTGTGGCCAACTCCAGGCTTACCCCCTCTGCACCCAGCTTTTCCACTCAGGTCTTCATGACTTCAATTCATCCAACCAATCATTCATTCATTCAACAACTATTTACTGAGTGCTGCTAGGTACTATTCCAGGTGCTGGGGATTCAGCAGTGAAAAAAGAATATCTTTGCTCTTGTGGAGTATACAGTCTAGTGGGGAAAGTAGGCAAATCAACAAGGTCATTTCTGATGGTAACGGTCAGAGAGGAGGAGGCCTCAGTGAAGAGGTGACAGGTGAGCTGAGAACTGAATGTCAAGAGGTTGCCAGGCAGAGGTCTGAGGGCCAGAGTGTTCCAGGCAGAAGAAATAGAACCCACATGGGCCCGGAGTCAGGAATGTGCTTGAAGTGTCCAAGGAACTTGAAGGCCAGTGTGGCTGGAGGGACATGAACAAGGTCAAAGAGGTGGGCAGGGGCCAGGTCCTTGGATAACTCTGAGCAGGGGAGCAACGTGCTCTGGGGCTCACCCTCCACCATGTGTAGAGATGGGCTGGGAGGAAGCAAGGCTGGACCTAGAATCACCTTTGGGTGGCTACAGGTGTCCCGTGTAGGAGACGCGGGTCTAGAACAAGGGTGATGGCAATGGAGGAATTAGGATGTGTTTAGACTGGCTGGTGGATGAGGGGAAAGAACAACAAAGGATGGCTTCTTGGTTTGAGTCTGAGAAATTGGGTGGGTGGTTGAGCTGGTAGAGAGAAATCGGCTGGGGAGGGAAAATGAAGAGTTCTGTTGTGGACATGGGAAGTATGAACTGCCTTTATGACATCCACACAGAGGTGTCCCATAAGCTGTTAAATGCAGATGTCTGGAGTTCAAAGAAGGCCAAGGCTGGAGATTACAAAAAAAGGTGGGGCTATTAACACAGAGGTGGTATTCACAACCATAGGATTGACTGAGAACTCCTAGAGAAAAAAATAGGTAGAAAAAATTTTAGGGCCAACTATCCAGCCATGGGCATTCATTCCAACTTTTGATGCCAGCAAGGGATGAGAAGCAGGGCAGCAGGTACAAGGGGAATGAGAAGAACGTGGTATCCAGGAAGTCAAGAGAAGTGTTTTAAGGAGGTGGTGTCCACTTTAATGAGTGCTGCTGAGAAGCAAAGCAAGATGAAGACAAAAGTGACCATTGGCTCTGACCACATGGAGGTCATTGGTGACCTTGACCAGAGCTTCCGTCCAGTGATGGAGTCTGTAGACTGTCTAGAACGAGCGGCAGAGAGGTTGGGAAGTGCAGCCAGTGACTGAGACAGCTCTTTCGGGAAGTTGTGAGAAGTACCAGCCATGGTGGCTGGGGGGTGGTGTGAGATTGAAGTGATGTGATCAAGACCTTCCCCTGTGCCAATTAGTTCCTGGAATATCACTGGGACTAAGCTGCTCCTTAGCATTCATTCTGTCCTGGGTGGTTCTGTTACTTTAGGCTTGAGTTTTCCCAGCTCTAAGAAAGTGGCAATAGTGCCATCCTACATAGGTAAGCCACCCCTAATCACATGTGCTTTCATGTCCTCTCCTCATTTGATGCTTACAACGTAACATGCCAGCGAAGGAGTTCAGTGCCCATCCCTACCCTCGGGGAGTTGAGTGGCCTGCCCAGCGCCGTGCCGCTCATTGCCCACAGGGCCAGGACCCAGTGACCTGCCTGTTGTGCTCCATCTAGTCACCTTGCACCTCTCCCAAGACTGGACCAGAGCTGCCCCTCCTCCTGCAATTGTGTTACTAAGAACTGGTATAAAAGATATAAAAGGCTTAAGACAACAGAAAGTGAGGTCATGGGCCAGGTGTGGCCCCTGGCTCAGGCGCTGTGCTTTCACTTCCCTCTTGGCTGCGCCTGGTGGTCAGGGACAGGCAGGTGGCAGACTGGACAGTGCGTGGGGCTGGACCTTCAGGACAGAGTCTGCAGTAGGTGATGGTGCTAGGGGGCCGTGAAGCACTGGCCACCTGCGGGGCAGGCTAATGGCGCTGGGGGGTGGGCGCGGCAGCTTCCAGCTCATTCTCAGAGGGTCTTGGGATCAAAAGTGTTAGGCAGAACTCACTGAACCACAGTTGCTCCCAGGGATATTTCAAGGAAATCTTTTCATTATGTGGGAAACATACAAAGGGGCTCAAGTGAGAAACCCCAGTTTCCCACCATTGACAAACCAAGTGTGGTAACAATGTCATGGTAACCAATGTTTTCAAAATTTTCCTGAAATTGACGAGCCCAACACACTTCAAAAAGTTGGTAAATATGATTATCATCGTTTTGTAAAATTGGAAACAGTGTCTGCAGTCACAGCCACCCACAAGGGAAACCAGAGATGGACATTCTGGTCCCAGCCCTGCCACAAACTCTGTGGATTCTGGACTGGTCGGTCTCTCCTGGGCTGTGGTGTCCTTCCTGGCAAACCTAGGAGCATAGCCTTAGGGTCCTGCCTTGCTCTGACAGACTCTGACTCAGCCCTTTGCGAGTCAGATGTCACCTCCATCCCAGTGTCCCAGCCCTGGGTCTCACCACTTTGCTGGGTTCAACCCACCCTTGCAAAGGGAAAGCGTCTGGCGTGAGCCACCTCCTCCGACAGGGAAGTCTCTCCCAGCTTTGGAGAGAATCAAGGTGTCCTTTTTCTCTCTTTAGCTGGAACCAGTGGGCCATAAGACGACCTTCAACAACTTCACCCACAGCCGAGCCAAGCTCAAGTGCCCCTCTCCTGTGAGTAAACGTCCTGCCACCTAGAGGCATGAAGCCATCCCAAGCGGCTCTATCAAGAGCACCCCCACTCACTGCCATGTTCTCGGATCTCACCTCTCCTCACTGCCACTGAAATTCCCAGCTCCTCAGGGCATGGGCAGCGGGGAGTCGGGGAAGGGAGCACTCGGCAGCTCCAGCCAAAGGGAGGAGTCTCAGTCGGGGAGGCAGCCTAGGAGCCCATTACTTCTGAGGGCTCTGATGCATTCAGGGGCTCTCCTGTGCCAGGCACCGCACAAGAGCAGGAGATGGGGGAGGCAAAGATAAATAAGACGCAGTGTCTATTCCTCTAGTCCTCTTCTGCCCTCACCACACCGTCCATCCTCACCTGGCCCCCCTGACTCGTCTCCCTTTCTGCTCACCCTACACTTGCTACCAGACACAGATCGGCCTGCCTGGAAAGTAACTTGTCTTGTCGGGGCTGCTTGAAATCCTTTCCTGGTCCCCACTGCCTGCTGACCAGAGTCCGGGGGGCAGGATTCACCTCCCTCCATTGCACACTCTATGCTCCTGGCATGAGGATCCACTTCCCAGACAAGCACCATGCCTGCCCGCCTCCGTGCTTTCCCCCTGCCTTCTGCTCGTCTCCCACCCGCCCAGGAGAATGTTCCCCTCTCCATTCCCTGCTGGAGGCCCTCGGGGCTGTGGCCCACTCTGTCTCTGCCTTCTGTCCCTGTCCCTCTCTCCCCTTTCTCTTTGTACCTCCCCTAGACACTGACCCTTTCTCCTTTATGACATGACTATTTCCACACACATCTCATCTCCCTCCTGGGCAATGAGAAAAGATACCACACGTTAACTCTCAGGTACTCATCATAGCTCCTAGCATGGGCTCGACACAGCAGGCTCTCAATCAGGGGTCCCAGAGAGAGAGTGGAGAGGTGGAGGAAGGAAAGGACCCAGGGAGGCAGTCCCGGTGCCTCCTCTCCCCGCCCGTCTCATTTCTGGTTCTTTAATCTACAAAACCAGCTGTCCTTCCACAATGACCTTCCTTGACCCCTGGGTGTTCCTGGGATGGGATGATGGGGATAGTTATCCAGTAGTGGCTAAGAGAACGCAGGGTGGGATCTGTCTCATGGTCACCTATCAGTTCCCCATCTTTCAGCTTCAGATTTCATAGGGAAGGAGGCCACAGCGGGCGGATATTGACCACCTTAGCTTCTAGCCCCGTGCAGAAAGTTTGGGCATGGTGTAAACACAGGCGCTTTACAAAAGGGAAGCACTGCGAAAACATCCAGGTTATTGTGCCGTCTCAGGGCCGGGGCTCAGCAGGTCTTAGCTAGGCAGACGATGGCTGGCAGAGGCCGTTCACCTCTGACCCTCCACTCCTCCTCCACAGGACAGCCCTTACCTCTACACCCTGCGGAACAGCCAGCTACTCCCAGCCCAGGCTGCAGAAGCCCGAGACGTGTCCTACTGGGCCGTGCCAGTGGCAGCAGGAGGTGGCCTTGTGTTGGGCGTGGTCAGCGCTGTGGTCTGGCAGGGTGTGAGAGGGCGCCGGAGGCAAGGTCCTCAATGAGCCCACACTCCACCAGCCGGCCCGCCTCAGGCACTCCTGGCCACCAAGACAGACTTGCGTCAACACCTGGCGACATAGGCAGCCAAGGAGACAGTCACGACTTCTTGGTTCCTGGGCTTCTTCCAGGCCTGTGCTCCTGGAATAGGCAAATCTAAATAAAATCCAAAGCCCTTTCATTCTCAGGTCAGCCTGCTTGAAGCACTCGCCTTCCATCTGCTGGCAGCGCTGGTGGGGGAGCCTTTGGCGGCCTGCCCCCCGCAGAGCTGCCCAGGCCATGGCAGACCAGACAGGCCCGTCAGGCTCCGTCTACACCACCATGGGCATATCCTCAGTCTAAAAACCCACTGTTTCAAAGGCAGAAAAAGTTCTGGCCAGCACTCAGGGCAACCCAGCACCTGCTTTGCACCCAGGACCGTGAAGGGCACTGTGGTGCCTCCAAGGCTATGCATGTCACAGCCTGGCCAAGGAGACAAATGCCTTCAATAAACAAGAAGCCACATGACAGTGTGTCATTAAGCACTCGGGAATCAGTAGGTAAATGCATCTGCTTGCTTTAGGGAATAGGAGAGTTTCCTTGGGGAAAGTCTCCTGGAAGAGAGCAATTTTGACATGTCATTGAAGAAAAAAAACATTGCAACATAGGTACCTCTTTTATCCTCAACCCCATTTTCTTGAGGGGCTACATCCAGGAAAGAATTCCCATTTCTACATTACCAGGTTTCTGAGAGGAAGCTAGAGAGAATGTGAAAATACAGGCTGCCGTTCACTTAGCCCTGCTAGGGGCAAGGCCTGTGCTGAATGGCTGACATAGATTGTCTCTTTCATTCTGCACAAAAACCCAGGGAGAGGGTAACGAAAAGTTTTGAAAATAGAAGTGGTGGTTGCACAACATTGTGAATGCACTAAAGGCCACTGGATTGTTCACTCTAAGAGGATTAATTGTTTATCATGAGAATTTCACCTCAATAAAAACAAAGATTCCAGGGAGGTAGACGTCATCCTCTGCATTTTAAGTATCTCTCTGATCTCAAAAAGCCTGGGATGACAAAGAACCTGAGATAGAATCCCAGACACATCACCTGAAGAGTGCGACCTTTGCAACCAGCCCCAGCCTTAGCCCGCTTCTCAGATTCCTCATCTGTAAGACTGGAGTAAGAGCACACATTTTGCCTGTCTTACAAGCAAAAATGAATTGAGATAGGGCCTGGCTTTTGAGGAAGAGGAGAGACCTAGAGGCGGTTTGGGGAATTGGGGCAGCGCTGTATGGATGAAGACTGCCTGCCACCTTCTCACGAAGGTCATCAGCTTCTCTCTCTCTGACAAACAGCAGAGAGAACCCAGAGCCCCACACCCAGTTCCAGTGCTCTTCTGGGCTTCAGTTTCTGTACAATGGGAATAATGTGCCTTCCCCCCTTTCTTCCTGTGGACTGAAAAGCGTAACTCAATCACACATCCCAGCCCACGCTCCTGGCTTAAGACAGTATAACAACAAAGATAACACATTACCTCTAAGAGTTCATCATCATCTTTTTTTATTATTATTCCTGAAAGTTTCCATGCTTCCAGTAGCTCCTACCTCAAAGCAGCATGGAATTCATAACCACACATCTACCCTCCCTTGGGTTGGAGATTGAAATTTACACTAACAGAATAATCCAGAATGAAAAATGAACAAAGTGGTCCCAGGCTGGTTAACCCAGGAACACTTGGCAGAAACAGAGAAATCTCTTATGGAGGTACACAACCACAAAATAGGCCCAAATTCCCACCAAATACATGATAAAAAGCCAAAAATTTAAAATACGTGAGAAGCAGCTACTTGAAACTGGTGCTATATACCATGTCCTTTTCCTTTGGGAAAACATTCAGTCTAGTTAGCTCGACAGCCACACCATGGACGAAGCTACTAAACCCTGAGCAAGCTACACTCTGAGGCACTCCCCATTGAGACTTCTGAGTTCAGAAAAGAAAGATTAGGTCAAAGCCTTCATAAAAGACATAGAACTTTCATAGAGCTCTGAAAGATGAGAGATGATTTGGTTAGAGGCGAAATGAAATGGGGTCACTGAGACTGGGAAAACTCCATGTAGACAGAGTTTACATGATGTGCGTGGGGAACTAGAAGAAAGCCAAGAAAATGACACAGGAGCCAGTAGTGGATTAGGGGGACATGATGGAATGGACAGGGAGTTAATAGTGATTACACCATGATGATGGTTGTAATATTAGGCTACATTTGATTGGGGAATAGAAATGTTACTGGGAAAAGATTAGTACAAAGAAAATACTAATAGGAGTTAACATAGAATGTTGCACAATGGTGGGCCCCATGGTGCACGGTAGTGAAACTTCACACAGCCTTTTATCATACCCTTTTTACAGAGAAGGAAACCAAGACTCAGGGAAGAGGTGATTGGCCCAGAGTTATACTTTCATTACATAATGGGACATTTGTCAAAATGAACGCTAGAGTCCAGGGTGGGGGAATAACCCAAAAATACAAAACAACAACTGCTTCCAGCAATGATTGCGCCGAATTGCAAATAAATGTGATATAAAATTAAAATCTATAAAAGGTGGGTATTATCTTCACCATGTAATGATGGTACCATTATTCCTCTGCTTTCAACTGGTCAGAAGAACTCAGCCATCTCTAGCTAACAATCTATGATTTTAAAAATTATAGGGACTAAGATTTATTTTGCTAGTGTATATGTAGAGTTGTAGCGGCTAATAACTCTTTTAATCAGAAAAAAGATGGCAAAACACAATCCCTGTGAGAATCAGACATAACAACTGGCAACATTTTTATGTAACAGCATTGAAGAAAGACTGTGTTTAGAAAGATCAAAGACAAAAGGAATTTAAAACATAAGAACAAAGCATTATTTTTAAAAATAAACTCAGATTTGTGAAAGAACTAAGAACCAAATAGAAATTCTAGGATGAAATATCAAGGAACCAATATTTTTTGTGATTATTGTATGCCAGGTGGTGTTTTGAGCAGTGTCTATATTATTCATTAATCCTCATAATAACCCAGTGAAGTAGTGCTGTTATTATGCTGATCTTACAAAGAAACTAAAGCAGATTCTGTGCCTTTCCAAGTTTTTGGTAAGAATTAAATGAAATAGGAGAGGGAGCTGGAAGAACAGACACTCTTGCGTACCTCATGGGTAGGTACTGTGTGTCCCCCACCACCATCAGGGGACCTGGGGGACTTCGGCAGAGCAGGTGCCCAGAGACCCAGCACCTGCTGCCAAAGCCTGGGTGGCCCCATCCAGCCATATTTCCCATGGGATGTGGGAGGAACACATGCCCTCGTTACTGTCACTCTCCATCTGCATAATGCAGACACTGCCATTACCACCAGGGAAGCGCCATTGCAGATGCGCCTGGGTAAGGCAAATGCCAATACAGCCACCGATGCCAGAACAGGGTGGACTACCCCACCACAGGCTGGCCCTGATCATGGCCCTGCCACGGCAGCCTCATACTAACCACAGGGAAACAGTGAGACACAGGAGAACAGCAGGGTCCAAGGCTCACAGTGTATCCATCCCTCCCCTACCTGTTCGATCTTCTGGAGTAGGACTCAAGCACACCATCCAGGAACCTCTCCCTCTTTTCACCAAGCAATAGATGCCCCAGGAGAGGAGAACAGGTATACTGCAAAGCTACCTGTTTTGAGCTGGGAGAAGAGGTTTCAGATGAGAAGGAACCACCGTAAGAATTTTGGCAACATGATAAAACAGGCTGTTTAAACACACCCAAAGGATCAAAATAGCTCTCCAGCAATGGACAACAACCAAAAGAAAATTGTTGAAATGTCAGATATATAATTTAGAATATAGATGACAAGTAAGATCAATGGAATTAATGAGAAAGTTGAAAATCAACACAAAGAAACCAAAAAAGTAATTCAGGACATGAATGAAAAAATTCACTAAAGAGATAGATAATATAAGAAAAAAATATAATAAAACTTCTGGAAATGAAAGAGTCATTTAGGAAATTTCAAAATACAGCAGGATGTTTTAACAAACTATACCAAGTAGAAGAAGGAATTCCAGAGCTTGAAGACAGATCTTTTGAATAAATCCACTTAGTCAAAATTGTAGAAAAAAAGAATCAAGAATGAACAATCTCTCTGAGAAATATGGGACTATGAAAAGTGAATGAATATAAGAATTCTAGATATCCCTGGGGAAGAAGAAGAAAAACCAAAAAGCATGGAAAATCTATTTGAGGGGATAATTGAAGAAAACTTCCCTGATATTGCTAGAGATTTAGACATCCAGATATAAGAAGGACATTGAACACCTGGAAGATTCATGGCAAATAGGACATCACCAAGGCATGTAGTCATCAGTCTGGCCAAAGTTAAAATGAAGAAGAAAATCCTATAAGCTGCCAGATGAAAGCATTAAGTAACTTACAAAGAAAAACCCATTAGACTAATAGCAAACTTCTCAATAGAAACCTTATAATCTGGAAGGGATTGGGGTCTCCTATAACTGTCAGCCAAGAATTTTGTATCCTGAAAAACTAAGTTTTATAAATGAAGAAGAAATAATCTTTTTCAGACAAGCAAACACTAAGGGAATTTGTCACCACTAGACCTGCCCCACAAGATATGCTTAAAAGTACTCTATATGTGGACTAGAACAGTCAATACCCACAAAAGTAAAAACACCTGAAAGTTAAAACTCATAGCTCTTATAAAACAGTAACACAAGAAAGAAAGCAAATCATCTAAGTAAAAATCAATGTGATGAACATAACAATATCTCACATATCAATACTAACATTGAATGTTAATGGTCTTAATGCTCCACTTAAAAGATATAGATTGGCTGAATGGATTTTTAAAAAACCCAAATAAAAGCTGTCTCCAAGAAACCAATTTAACTTACAGTGATTCTCACAGACTCAAGATAAAGGGGTGTAAAAAAAAAAAATGTAGTCCATGTAAATGGAAACCAAAAGCAAGCAGGAGTAGCTATTCTCATATTAGATAAAACAGACTTTAAATCAACAATGGTAACAAAAGACAAAGATGGTCATTATATAATGATAAATTCAACAAGAAGATATAACAATCTCAAATATATATGCACCTAACACAGGAAATCCCAGATTCATAAAATAAATTCTATTAGATCTAAGCAAGGAAATAAACAGCCACCTCATAATACCATGTTTCCCCGAAAATAAGACCTACCCATAAAATAAGCCCTAGCAGGATTTCTAAGCATTTGCGAATATAAGCCCTACCCCCAAAATAAGACCTAGTCATGGGCGTGGCTATGCAGCATATCTGCACAACCCATGCATTTCGTCTCAGAGCGGTAAAGATGATGAGCAGCCCTTCTCATCTGCCCCATCATGACAGCTACTATCCCAGGGGTGACCAGAAAGGTGTGGGCAGCCCCACCAACAAGGTCGGCTCCCCCTGTCAGGTCCCAGCCATCCTGTGCATGCTGCAAACTGAGGCTTTGAGGGGAAAATAACACATCCCCTGAAAATAAGCCCTAGGGTGTCTTCTTGATGAAAAATAAATATAAGACCCTGTCTTATTTTCGGGGCAACATGGTAGCTGGGACTTCAACATTCCACTGACAGACTGGACAGATCATTGAGGAAAAAAATCAACAAAGAAATACTGGACTT
>VSMD01062201.1:0-31121 GCA_008750895.1 Mirza zaza | reverse complement strand
CATCAATTGATTATGCTGCACCTAGTTGAAAGCAATAGCTTCTACAGGTAACTTTTGTGCCAGTCTTTAGTCTTTAGTGTTTGTGATTGGATTGTTGTCTAAGAAGCTTATTTCTAGTTCAGTCTGGATCCATATAAGCCTGTTTTTTCACCATTTATCAAACAGTAATTTCTTCTGGGGCAGCTGGTGCTTACCTTTTCCTGTTTACTGTCTGTTACTTTTGCTCATTTTACTTTTCAGCTGTAAAAAGTAATTTCTATCTTCCACTAAAGTTATATCCTTTACCCACCCCATATGTTATGCTCAGAGGAAGCTCTCAGGATGCTTGGAGGATGCACTGTGGGGTGTTGGATTCCTGCATTAGGAATCAATTGTCCTATGCTTTTTTACCAACTTTCTCACTGACTACATAATCCTTCTGGGTCATCTGTAAGCAGGAAAGAATAAGATATTTAGCTATTTTATATGGAGGTGATACATTCGGACCACAAAGAAGGAAAGTCAGATGGACTAAAGTTGTCCCTCTCAACATTTATTGTTATATGAATCACCCAGGGATCCTATTAAAATGTGGACACCTGAAGAGTCAGGAGATCTGAGGTGGGCCTGAGATTCTAACAAGCTCCCAGGTGATGTTTGTGCTACTGGCTTGTAGACCACACTTTTAAGAACTGGCACTTCACTGTAACACACATAGGGGTAGGAAGAACTGTAAGTTATTTAACTCAATTGGAGAATCATAGAATTTTAAAACCTGGGAAACAGAATTAATCCAACCAAGGAGTTTGCTGTTTAAATGAGTTGTATAGTGAAACCATTTGTAATGTAAATTTCTGTCTAAAATAACTGCTTTATAAATGTGGATTTCCTCATTGGGTTTTCTTAAAATTGCATTTTTCAAATGTAAAAACAGTTACAACCCCATTAAAAAGTGGGCAGAGGACATGAACAGAAAGTTTTCAAAGGAAGATCTAATGGCCAATAAACATGAAAAATTGCTAAACATCTCCAATCATCAAAAAAATCAAAACCACAATGAGATATCACTTAACTCCAGTGAGATTGGCTTTTATCAAAAAGTCCCAAAACAACAAATGTTGGCATAGTTGCAGAGAGATAGGAACACTCATACACTGCTGTTGGGACTGCAAATTAGTATAACCTCTATGGAAAGTAATATGGAGATACCTCAAAGAACTCAAATAGAACTACCATTTGATCCAGCAGTTCCACTACTGGGTATTTACCCAAAGGGGAAAAAAAAAATTCTGTAATAAATACATCTGCACTCGAATGTTTATAGCGGCACAATTCCCAATTGCAAAGATGTGGAAACAACCCAAGTGTCCATCAATACATGAGTGGATTAATAAAATGTTGTGTATATATATATATATATATGCCATGATGTACTACTCAGCCATAAAAAATGGTGACCCATCGTTTATATTATCCTGGATGGAGCTGGAGCTGATTCTTTTAAGTGAAATACCACAAGAATGGAAAAAAAAACACCACATGTACTCACCATTAAATTGGTACTAATTGATCAACACTTATGTGCACATGTGGAAGTAACATTCACTGGGTGTCCAGCAGGTGAGAAAAGGGGGAGGAGGGGATGGGTGAATTCACACCTCATGGATTCGGTGGGTACTGTCTAAGGGATGGGCACACTTGTAGCTCTGACTCAGGCAGTGCAAAGGCAATTTATGTAACCAAAGTGTTTATACCTCCGTAATACTCTGAAATAAATAATAAATAAAATCAAGGGGTCATGAAAAGTTCCATCTAGGTACAGGACAACATAAATGAGGTTTCAGTCAATTGTAAGGAATATAATAATTCTTTGGTCTCCAATCACATTTGACTATTGCATGTGGTGAGCTTTTGTGCATTATTTTTGTTACCTAATGGGAATTCAACACATAATTCTATATATCCTACAAGGTAAACAGGGCCCAAATAATAGTCTAATTAAAAATTGTACTCTTTGTGGTTTTATTCACGTTTTTTTGTATTATGACCTAATAGGCTTGCTTAGAAAAACACATTTTATTGTTTTTCAGTCATTTCCCCATCATGTTTATTAAACTTGAATTAAAATAAATTATTATAAAAAAAGAGTTACTGTATCAATTAAAATCTGTTGTCAGTTTTTTCTCTATTTAATAAATATGGTAATTTGGGGGATTATTCATCATTTCATTTCTTTCTTTAACTCATAGAATTTTTATAGTACATTAACTGTCATAACTTACGGATTTATATCATTTGTTCTTAATAAGAAAGTGTTCAGAAAATACGCATCTCCATAACATAGGCCAAGTTGTGGGGTGCCTACAGTCTAGCAAGTGTTGGCTAAAGGAGGAGGATACAAGATAAGCAGATATGGAGTGCATATTCTGCTAGGGAGGTCAGCTTGTTTGCAAGCCTTGGAAAAGCCTGGCATCTTTCTGCAAAGAGGCAGCTCTGCACTATGTACGAGGATGGGTCTGGTAGGGTATCAGGTGAGTGTCAGCAAAGGCTGCAGGAGCAGCTTGATCTGGGTGCTAAGTGGGCCTATTGGGAAGGGTAGGAGTGGCAGGCAATTCCACACAGAGAAATCCAGACATCCAGTAGGTAAGAATGCATGCAAACGTGATCTACATTGCTACAAAATAACACAAGTACAATGGAAGATCATAATCCGTTATCACAGGATTTATGTGGAAGTCAAATACCACCATCAACCTCATGAATAAGATGGCCTGTGGCAACAAAGTGAGATCTATCAACCCAATTGTAACTTTACAAAGTATGGAATACTAAAGGGGCTCAATGCTTTTTGAGGCACAGTAGCTTTTCCTTGTGCCAATGATAAAATTTACCAAATATGCTTTATTTCTTTTATTCTAGAAACAATGCTGTAAAATTTTCTGTCTTTAGACATATTTGTGATTCCAGATTTTTGCAAGACATTACAGTTCTCATGAAGTTTTTTTGATGTCAATCATCCCATTCTATTCCATTTTTTGTTTAAATCTCCCTTCTTCATACATAGAATATATGTACATAGAATAAGCTACAGGGGCAAGTATTGAATATCTTGTTCACTGCTGTGTCATCAAGAGAGTGCCAGAGCATTTTATTGGCTTGGGATGCCATTCTGTATTGGCCCAATGTTTAAAGATCTTCTTTGTTACTGAAATCCTAAACAACACAGCAATTTAAAAATGCACTTAATATTGACGATACTGTTAATATTTTATGCAGACCATTTGGCATAATGGACCTAGTGTTCAACAAACCAGAGCTTGAGAAATTCTGGTTTAGTGGAAAAACAATGGACCAGGAAGGAGGAACTCTGGGTTGCTTGCTGAGCAGAGCCAGTGATGAGATGTTTGACCTCCAGCAAACTCTCTAGTAAGATACTTAGTTTTCCACATGCAAAATGAGGACATTGGACTAATTGCGTTCTAAAGTCCCATCTAGTTCTAAAATTCTATGATGTATGATAATGTGACTGTAAAATGTTTTAGGGAGTTGGCCCAAATGTTAGAGTGTTTCTTAACAGTACTTAGTCTGGCAGGCAGGATAATTCTTTGTATTTTATCTGCAATAAAATATAAAAGTGATGACAGATTGCTATCGGTGCAGGATGAACATGCCTGGCAGAGCAAGTGTTGACATAGATTTGGTGCGGAATAATCATGCTTTTCATGTTATTTACTATTAGAAAAGGCGTATTTGTGAAAAGTTACATGCAAACTGAATCTCATTCTCACTTCATTGATGTCGTAGTTTCTAAAAGGCTTGTTTTTACAGAGCAATACATGTATATACTTTACAAATGAAACCAAAATCCCCCAGGGTTTATAATAATGAACTCTGGTCCCTCCAATCCCTCTTTATGCACAGTCCTAATTCCCAGAGGGATATTATTTTTTGCTTTAATTGGCATTCATTTTGTTATCACTTTGCGTATACTACTGTTTATATATTTGTCAACTTTAGACATTACTTATTATCTTTTTACACTGGGAAATGATGATTTGTGGGTTTTGCGAGGAAAGGTAGGTAAACACACTTGTTCAATCTGTCATGCTTAACTGGAAGCCTGCAAATATGATTTTAGAGATGTTTTTACTTTGGTTTCTGTAGAATCTTTATAAGACAGTGGCTAGATCATTAAGTCATACATAGCCTTGGCTCTCTTGCCTGTCCAGTCTCCAAGGATTTAATCACAGAGACAGTTTCAGGTCCTGTCTTATGTATGAGAAAGCTTAGTGGTACCTGATGTACTCCTTTTCCAGATTGCAGAACTAAGGTTTTCAGGGTTGCCTCTGCATGGAATCTCTATGCTAGGCATGCTCTTTTCTCCCTCCCATTCCATCTTACCTGCCTGTCTGGAGGCCCCCTCCTCCTCCTCCTTCCAGCCTCCAATTCAACGTTGCCATCTTCGAAAGTCCTTCCCAGGCTTCTAGAGAGTTGATGTGTGTATTCCCACAGCTCTTAATGCCTATGTTTTATGTATTTTTCTCATTAGCTTTCTACCCACTTACCAGACCTCTCTTGAGCTCAGACCTATACATTAATTTCCCTTATAGACACCTCACCTCGTAGCTGTCTTTCAGATACCTTGAATTCATCGAGGGCCAAACTAAACTCATCCCAACCTTTTCTAAAGTAGCTTTTCCTTTGCATTCTATCTCAGTGAATTGCAAACCTGTTAACTGCGATTTCCCTCCTCCCATTGTCCTCTAATCCACCATCCTCTGCACTGCAAGGAGCAGGTGGAAATCAGATCCCATCCTTCCCCTTCTTAAAATTCTTCAGTGCCACCAAATAGCCTTCTGAGTAAGGCTCCTAATCTGATTCCTTCAAACCCCTCAAGCCTCAGCTCACTCAGTCTTTGCACAAGCATATGCCCTGAGCTTCTGACATACTAAGCCCCTTGGAATTTCTGGAAAATAGTATGTTCTCACTTACCAACTGGAATTTCATGCATAACTGCACCATTTGGAATACCCTCTTCCCCTACCTGCCACACAAACACCCAATATTATGTGTCTAGTTCCTCCTCATCTTTCACCAGCTCATTTTGAAAGCCTTTCTAGATCCCTTTAAAACTGATTCCCCCCTCATTGGGCTGCCCCTGGCCTCTGGGCTTACTTTCCCCATAACACCTAGCACCGTGTGATTGATATAAGAGCCACTGAAAGAGTAGTAGCACTGTCCAAGATACTGTGCTAAGTGTTTTATGGATATTACACCACCTAAATGTGATTGTCAGTTTAATTACTAATATAACAGGCATAGTAGCCAGTTTACCTTCCTTATACCCATGACTATTCTCTGAGAGCCTAGCCACAGCTTCTGCTGAGAGGGCAGTGGCTCCCTTGCTTCTGCTCCAGTGGTCTCAGGACATTGGGCAAGGACAGACACGTGACTCAGCCTACGTCGACCAGATTCCCTCCTACGTAGAAAGCTAGAATTTGAGTGCAGAGCCTCTAGTATTGGAGGTCAGCAAAAGCTAAGTTGAAAAGACTACCTGCTTTTTCCGTTTTGTGCCTGCAGAGAGGTACTAGCTCGTCAGAAAAGAGAAAGACAACTGTAGATAGGCAGCCCATGGCTCCTTGGGAGGTGGAGAGTAGATCTCTCCTTCAGAATTTGCAATTGGTATTTAGCCTCTCAGGAGACCTGAATAAACACTGCCTTGGGTCCCTGGAGACATCTACGTGTCTACCCCTAAATTCTCTTTTACCTAAGCTAAATGAATGGTTCTACTACTTGCAACTAAATTATTCTTAATTAAGATATTGTTCTTAACCAAAATGGCAACTACAGTCTCCTTGGGGACATGGAGTCTGACATCTCATAGCTGGGCACATGGCCTGGTGCAATGGAGGTGCTTACTAAATGAATGAGTGTGTCAGTGTATTAATCAGTCTGTCCTGTGGACAGGGTGCCTTCAAATGTTGGTAGCCATAGTGTGACTTCTCATACGTGTTCCTGGGGCTGTACAACTCAAATTAATTGGGCTTTATTTTAGATTCATTATCCAAGTTTGGGATTTCATTTTGTATATTTGATAATATTTCTAATGCAACACAATAATTTCTTTTAATAGTATACTTAGAATGTTCTAACTATGGTTAATGGGAAGTATTAGAGAAACTTAGCGGCTGAAAAATAATTAAGGCTTATGTTTAGTGTGAATAATCCATTGCTTGATTTTTCAGCAGTTACCTGGTGTGTAGCACTCCAAAGATGACATTGCATGTGTGGGAGTATGTGTTTATTTCTGTGTGTGTGTGTAAACCCCTGAATGCCCAGTGATATACACACAACTGGGTTTATACTTGAAAAGGGCAATGGAAATAGAGCTTTTCAAAAATGTAATTGCTATTTTCATGTTTCCTGTCTGTTTTATTAGTAGCTAATGGGAATGATTAATGCTACAGAAATGTGGTTGTCAGAGATTCATTCAACGAAACAAGGAGTAAGCATGGGTGTGATCCACACAAATGTCAATCTTGACATGGGGTCTTATGAGCAGTTAAGAGGTACTCATTCTGGTAGCTGCTAGGTGTCTTCCATTTTACCACATCATGTCTCTGGTGAATGATATGCATGGACCCTGGATACAGGATACACCAGGACTCAGGGCTCTGCCACAGCATAGCATGGTACAGAACCTCTTTGGACATCAGTTTTATTGTCATTGTATTGTTGTGTTTTTTTAACCAGTAGAATAGAACTCATACTCTTTCCCTCATGAGCGTTATCTAGTACATTATATGACACATAGCATCTCAATAAATAGTAGTGATTTTTATTGCTGTTTAACTCAAGATATTCAGTTGCTGTGAATTAAAAATTGGTTGCACATAGTGAAACATGTCAATAAGGCCCTACATGAGGATCGCATTTGCAGAGAACTAGAGCATTTGTCACAAATAACACTATCATCCTTGAATATGTTGGAGCATCTCCATCACATATACTAGACAATGCCAAGTGTGTAAATGTTTGCACATCTTTGCTGTATTCTCCTCAATATAGAAGCTGGGTTATAATGAGAGCTTTCAAACTTTGCTTATCACTATGACTTTTTAAAAACAGTAAAAAAAGTAGTTCAACTACAGAAGTCCCTGCAATTTTTAAAAACCTCCTTAGCTTATAAAATCATGCTAAAATCTTTTTGATGAAAATATTTATAATTTCTAATTTATTATTCATGGTTTCTAAAACTTAGTATGTTAATTGAAACTAGAAAGATGACATTGTTGGATGCCATTTTATTGAGTGTTGGCAGTCATTTAATCTTCCATTTATTTAACAAATATTTGAGTGCTTATCATGGTACCAGGCACAGTTCTAGGTCCTCTATATACAATAATGGCCGAGAATGACAAATTCCCTGCTCTCATGGAACTAGCTCTCTCTTGGGGGAGAAGCAAAGGACACCAAAATAAACAGGATGATTTCCAAAAAGTTAGAAGTACTTTGGAGAAAATATAAGAGGGAGTTGCAACAATGACTGGAGTGGATAGATGGTGATATTTAGGTGGACTATAGAGGAACAAACTCTCAGGAATCATTTGAAATAAGACCAAAATAATAAGGAATAAGCTTGGTGAATATGGGAAGAAGTAGCATTCCAGGCAATGAAAACAAGTGCAGACACCTACAGGCATGTGAGCAGACAGAAGGCCAGTGCACTGAAGCATGCTGTAGTAGGTTGAATTAAGTCCTAATATCTGGATTCTGGGAATGCTACTTTAAAGGGTAAGGGTTTTGTAGATATGATTTAATTAAGGATAATGAGATGAGACAATTATCTTGAATTATCCAAGTGCTCCTTAAATGCATCACAGGTGTTCTTATAAGAGAGAGGCAGGGGGGGATTAGACACAGAAGAGGAGATGACCCACAAAAGAAGAGGAAGTGATAGGAAGATAGAAGCAGACTGGAGTAATGAATGCAGCTACAGGTACGGAATGCCTAGAGCCAGCAGGAACTGGAAAAGGCAAGGAACAAATTGTCCCCTATAGCCGCTGGAGGGAGTGGCCCTGCCAACACCTTGATTTTGGGCTCCTGGCCTCCGAAACTGTGAGAGAATCAATGGCTATTGTTTTTAGCCTGTGTTTGCTGTAGTGTGTTACAGTGGCTTTAGGAAACTAGCATACAGGGTGAGTGAGAACTAGAGCTATAGCAGATGAGCAGATCTTTTAAGGGTCTTGTTGGCAGAACTGGATTTTATTCTAAATGCAGTGAAAAGCTATCACATTGGAGAATTTTAAACATGTTAGTTTGGTGCTGCCTGTCAGAGGCAAAATAGATTATGATGGGGAGGGAATATATATGGGTTAAGAGTAGAAACAAACGAAATAATGGTGGCTTGGTCAAGGATAGAAGCCATGGAGATGGAGTGCAGCAAACGAATTCAGATTATATTTTGGAGATAGAGCTGACAAAACTCAGTAATGGATTGGATGTGAGACCTAAGGACAGAGGTGTCTTGATCTGAGTATAAATGAACTTCTAAAATTAGGGACAAAATACCTATTTGTGTTCAACCTATGGATAGGAAACGCAGTCTCATGAATCTTAATAATTCTTTCTTTTATTTGTAAAAACATGCAAAGTAAATCATTTATGAAATAGATTACTTCTAAGGTATTTTTCTAAGATATTTTGGATATCTTCAGCTCACCTATAATTGGAAGGAGACTAGACTATTTATGTTGGAGAGTGTTGGGCAGAGTATATACATGTCCAGGTGTATTTTTAAAAACTATATTAGAGAATACTATGGATTGTACCAATAAATGCACTCCTCTGACAATTTTTAGGATAACTTCTCTTTCTGAGGTTCTTGGAAACTCTCTAGCCATGCATGGTCCCAAGTGTGTGCACTTACAGGGTATTACAAGGACGGCTGGGGTAAAATTCCAGTTTTATGTTTTACCATTATTGATGGTAACAGGAGCATTATAATGAAAGTGACCAATAAAATATGATCGATATTTATAAGAAATTCTATAATACTTATTCTCTGTTAGTTGTAGTTCACTAACAAAGGGAGAACTTACGTTTTGTTTATTATTCAAGTAGGATGTGGAAAATTCTTATCCATACAATTTAATTCTTATTATTTAGGAAAATAATTTTATAATATGACCAGAATTCAAAATCAGCACATAAAATTGAAATGTTTTAGATATAATAATAATGAGACAATTAAAATAATAATGAAATAGTAATACTTAGATGTTACATTACTATAGTAATGATGAATTAAAATGATAATATTTAAACATAATAATTAATAACTAAACCTTATTGAATATTACTGTAGGGTAGACATTAGCTACTTTATGGATCCTTTATTCAGTTAATCTTCACAACTAATTCTAGCTAACAGATAGTAGTGTAGGCGACATTTGTCAATTCTGGGCTGAAGCAGTTAACAGACAGTATGTCTCTTCCATTGATCTTTTCTCCTACTGCAACACCCTTGAGTTCCAAATAGTGGAGCTATAAGAGGGTCAGTTTGAATTTTATGTGAGCAAAAAATACACTTTGAGTTAAACTACTGAGATATCAAGGTCATTTTATTATTGTAGCATAGTCTATCCTATCCTGACTAATGCAATCGCTGCACAATATGTTATACAATCATATTGTTCATTTGTTATATTCTCAGAACATCATGGAATGGTAAATTTAGTATTAACGAGGTATGTATTCTTTTGATAAATCACCTAATTGTACTCTTGTAATCTATATGTAAGACTAAAAGATGAAGAGAGGCTAATTTGGTCTCAATGAGAACATCAATACTGAGCATAAATAATTCTTTAAAATAATGATCTAAAGATGTATATTATCTGTAATGACTAGCTCATTAGTCTACTTTCTTTATAGAATTGCTTTATAACCCTGCCTTACTCATGTTATAGAGTATAAAGAACCCAGCAGAATTGAAAAGATAATACAAATAGTGGATGTGAGGAAAAATCACTGTGGTAAAGAGGTTGCAAAAGAGGATACAGGGAACCCAAACTGAGGTCATTGAGCATTTTATGACTAACTATTGGAAAGTAGATAAGTATGTTGTTATATCTCTGTACAGAGCAGGAAAAGAAAGAAAACAAGAATTTTCATAGTTATATCTGAAATTCACAAGAGTATGTACATGTCAAGATTTTGCTACTTGTGTAAAATTTTTGGAAAAAAGATGTGTGGTTTTAAATGAACTCTTACCTATTCAGTATAGTTTTGCCTAGCTAACTACAAGGAGGAAACACAAAGAGAGTCAGATAAAATAAGGAAAAGTTGACCTAATAATAAGTGATATGAATATTATACAATTGGATAAAAAGATGAAAGTTTTATCTAATACTACCTGAATTTGTGATAATTTCCCATCCTTTGGCATGCTTACCATGTCAGAAGATATTTAAATCTCTGGATTTCCTGAACCTGAAGGGGATAGGATGTCTTCTAACAGAGCTCTCTGGTACATGCATCCAAAGGTTCATCCTGGTGCCTCTTGTCAGCTTTATCTTCCCTTTACCAGTCTTCTGCAAATGAGAATTCCAGCCTTAAGGTTATCTCATCAAAGAATAGATCACCAAGCATCCCTTTTTTTTTTTTTTTTTTTACAGTTCATTGCCATTTAGGATACTTAAAGGAAAACACTGGGACAGTATCACTGTCTAAAGAGATTAGAGAGCATTTCTCCTCACTGGTGGCAGCAAACCTTCAAGGCACAATTACTAGACCAGAAATGCCACTTGTTGTAAGTTGACAGAGAAATTACATTTACAGCTCTTGTTCTATCCCACTGCACTCTGGATGGTAAGGCATCTGCTTTAAGAGAAAACACATCTCATTCTTTGAATAAATATTTTTTGAGCACCTACTACGGTCTAGGGTCTACGAATATGTAGGCAAGGTCCTTGCTTTCATAGGTCTTACATTTTAATGATGGAAAAACTAGGTTGGGAGATAGTAAACAAATCATCAATTAGCTTATCGAACTGAATTTACGATGCACATTTTTTAAATCACATTTTAGCAGCTTTTAAGTCAGTACTTGCTCACAATTAAAGGTGTCTTCTTCACCGTTGGCCAAGAATCAGAAGTGATGTAGCTGTCATTTCCTGCTTATTCCCGAACTTGTTCAAAGAGGGGCATATTGTTACTACTTCTGTTAAGTTATGTGCATTGTTGGTATTACACAAACTGAGTTAATTGCCGTTCAAAATGTTTTTGAGAAGATTACACTCTGATTCGACATGAAAACAAAAAGTTTTGTTTTCATGTCAAATCTTTGTCTGTAGAAAGGATATAAACAGACCAGTGAGACCCGAATTTGATATTAATGAAGCTAATACTCATTGTTGAAAGAATGACTAACTACATATTTTAATGCAAAACAATAAACAACTTGTCTCATTTATATTTTCCTACTTATGTATGTTCAAGAGTGACATGTGATAAAATCAATATCTACATAGATATAAAAGAACTCTTCCAATTAAGTATACAATCAAAATTCGAAATGGAAAGAAAATATTGTGTCATAGTTTAATTGGCAGCATTTAGCTTTCATAGGAGCAGACAAAATAATGTGCATCTTATCATTGATGGCCTTTTAAATTCAATGAAATACAATTAATAAGCCAAAAATATCAGGCAGTTACAAGGTCTGTGAAAAGAATAAAACATTATGAAGTGGTAGAAAATAACTGGAGCCAGAGGAGGGGAGGTACCTTGGATAGGTGGTCTGAGAAGGTCACTGTGAGTTTGTTTGAGTCAAAGCTTAAATATCAGAAAATGAGCCATGCTCTAAGAATGTTCAAGACTTAGAGGGACAGCAAGAGTAAAGGCCCTGAGGTTGAGCACACATGGTTTATCTAAGCAGCAAAAAGGACTAGTATTGCTGAGTGTAGGGAAGACTGGTGGGGGGATATTTTCATCTTCTGTTATAAGTTTTAGCAGCTAGAGATGTTACTATATGTTACTTGGTTACTGCCCTTCCCTGAACTGAAATCCCTTCTCTGGCTATTTGGAGAAAAGTGGGCTCATCTCATACGGTCCTTGTGTCAGTTCCGCTGCTTCTCTGTACCACTCTGAGCACTGCTATGCCTGTCACTCATTCACTTTGAGGCAGGTTGCCGTCTAGAGACCCAAACACCTCATCATGGTGTTTCTGGTGTTTCTTGATGGTGCTGGTATGTATGGCTGGTTGCATTAGACTTCACTTGAGGTTTTGATAGAGAAAGAGGGGATTACAAATGAACAGGATGTCGAGGGCCATTGTGCCTTAGCATATACCCCTTGTATACCTCCATCACCCTGAATTTCTGCAGACCTCAGCCTCCTATTGTGCTGCTCAGCCCCCAAGTCTCTCTCCTCTTTCTCATTCACTATCTTGTATGCTCTGTTGCCCCACCTACAGCCCCCCTTTAACTTCTTATGCTGAGTGGTTTGCCTATTTCTTCCTTTTATTATCTCCTTTCAGCTCTTGCTTTCATGTCTTACCTTCCACCCACCAAGAAACTGATCAAAATGTTTAACTTAAAGTTTCTTCTTTAAGAGGAACTCTGGTTCCAACTTCTAAGATGGCAGTTTTTGCACCCTGCTGCTTCAAGGAGGTATCTCTGATGTTGGTGTACAATGGTCCCTGCAAACCATCATAGCATGGTTTTACTCTACTGTGTTTGTCTTGTCTACATTATAAGTGAAAAATAAAGAGAATGTGTTCCTGAAGACATGACTAGAGAGGCATGTGTTTATTTCCATGTGTCTGCTCATGATTCAAGATGATCACAGGAAGAAACGTTGCAGGTTAAGGGGAAAGTTGACAAGAATTATTGTAAAATCTTCATCCTGCTGTTATGTGTCAGGGCTTCCTCATCATTAAACCACTCTCCAGGGGGCTTAGATAGCTGCCACACAGTGCTACCTGGAAAGATAAAAAATGTTTGAAGTTACTGAAAGGAGAAAGGAGAAAAAAAGAAGATGATGATGATGATGACAATGACAGAGTGATACTTTACTTATCGAGAAAATATAGAGCTCCAGTTGGAGGCAGAGCTCTGTATTGTACTCTTCCTTGCAGTTTACTGTATTTCTCATGTTTTTTAAAAATCTATGCAGGTTTGTAGTTTATTCAAAAAATTTTAATATACACCTGGAGAACTTTTGTAGGGTTTACTGTAAGACTAATGGTCACAGCATTAGTTTGGAAACCCTGCTCAATCACTGAATGTACAGAGTTTGCATCTCTAGGTCACCATGAGGATAATTTTAAATTCAATATTGTAATTAAGAATTATGAGCAGAAATAATAGCAGCAACAGCAAAAATAGCAGTCACTGCCATTCACTGAACCTTTTTTTTTATGTTTAGGACAATGCCAAAATCTTCATGTGCATTATCAATGTGCATTATTTCATTTAATCCTCGCAGTAAATCTTCCAGGTAGGTATAATTTTTGCCCTCATTTTTCAGTTCAGTCAATTGACAATTCCCAATGAAATACCAGAATTCCGAACCAGATTTTTCTCATTATGGGACCAGTTCTGTACTGCCTCTTCTATATCAGTATTTTTTGATAGTAAACCTTGCTCACTCATTGTTTATGACAGACTAGAAAAAGAAAGGAGAAGTACATGTGTAATTGTGTGTGAATCATCGATGTGTGCCAGCCTTTTGATGTGCCCAGAGGCTCTCAACTGGGGGTGACTCTGTATTCTAGAGATGTTTGGAAGCATAAGAAGCATTCTGGTTGCAGTGATAGATGGAGGACACCATTGGCAGTTAGTGGATATGAACCGAGGAGTAGAGCATCTGCTCTCTGGGTGGAGCTGTGTTTGAGCACACATTTTAAATTAAACATGCAGCATTTTAGATCGAGTAGTTCATGTCTATGTAGACCACCATTTAGCTGTCTTCTTTTTCCTTTATTTGGGATGCCATATCATTTACTCTGGTATGACTGACCTATACCACATTTTATCAGTGGGCACAGGTAATTCCCCTTGATACTCTTCTCTCCTCCTCGGGTGGGCCAGGGTAGATTTAACACTTAACAAATTGCATTGGACAGAAACTGAGGCTTGGGGGATAGGGAAGCTGGGGTGTTGCAGAGCTTTGATAGCAGTTCCTTTGATTGCTGGTTCCGCTGGGTCATGACTGATTGGCCCATGGAAATCCCTATGACCGAAGCTAGGCTAATCACTTTCTCCTTGGAGTTTGTAACAAGAATAGAGGGAGGCTAAGAGACCAGGTGTCTTGGAATACTAAATACTAATATTAACACTGAGAACTAAATAACTTAATGGCAGTGCTGTCAACTAGGAGAAGGTCTATAAATTTTTGTGCTGAAGTTCTCAAACTGCCCTGTCCTTCTTAGCATTCTTCTTAGCATTGGTTGGTTCTTCATATTCTTCTTTCATTTTTTGAGCTTCGTGACCTTCATATATGTATCACGTACATACACACACACACACATACATGAAGTACTTTAAAAAGTTGTGGGAAAATGGAATTATAAAAGATAAGAATTAAAAATATAATTTTTTTTTATATTTCATTAAGATCAAGACACTTTTGTAAGTGATGATTCCAGCCATTTAGTCTATCCCTGAAGAACTGAGGTTCTGGGAATTTAACCATGTCAATGCAGTCCTTTTTGCATTAACTGAAGAAAAAGGGGTGCCCTTTAAATATTAAAAAACAAAAAGAAGTCAGAAGGAGCCAAATCAGGACTGTAGGATGGATGCCTAATGATTTCCCATTGAAACTGTTGCAAAATTGCTCGTTTGATGAGAGGAAGGAATGAATGAGCAGGAGTATTGTCGTGGGGGAGGACTCTCTGGTGAAGCTTTCCTGGGTATTTCTCTGTTAAAGCTTTGGCTAATTTTCTCAAAACACTGTCATAATAAGCAGACATAATTGATTTGGGGCCATCTAGAAAATCAACAAACAAAATGCCTTGAGCATCCACAAAAACTGTTGCCATGACCTTTGCTCTTAACCAGTCTGCTTTTGCTTTGACTGAACCACTTGTACCTCTCAGTAGCCATTGCTTTGATTGTGCTTTATATTTAGGACTGTACTGGTAAAGCCATGTTTCATCTCCTGTTAGTTCTGAAGAAATGCTTCAGGGTCTTGTTCTCACTTGTTTAAAATTTCCATTGAAAGCCCTGCTCTTGTCTGCAACTGATCTGGGCACAATGGGTTTTGGCACCCACTGAATGGAAAGTTTGCTTAACTTTAATTTTTCAGTCAGAATTGTGTAAAGTAACCATTGAGATATCTATGGTGGGGGCTATTATTTCTGCTGTTAACTGTTGGTCCTCCTCAATTAGGTCACCAATAACGTGATTTTCCCCCCATAAATTGATGTGGATGGTTTGTCACTGCAGGCTTCATCTTAAACATCTCATCCCTTCTTATAAGTTCTATTTGTAAACTGCTGATTTCTTTGGGCATTGTCCCCATAAACTTTTGTATAATAAATCATCAGTGATTTCATCATTCTTCTTCCCAAGCTTCACCATAAACTTGATGGGTGTTCTTGCTACAAATTTGATCCCTTTGAAAAGTGAATCTGGCTGTATCTCCGTGTTCCCCTTTTGTCTATGACAGTAGTTCTCTGACTTGCTACATACTAGAGTCACCTGGAAACTTTCAGCACTCTCTACGTTCAGATCACATTCCATACTAATTAAATCAGAAGGTCCGAGGGTGGGATCTAGGTGTTGGCATCTCTGAAGATTCCCAGGCAATTCCATTATATAGCAAAATGTGGCATCACTGGTCTAGAAGACAGTGGGCATCATTGCTTGTAGCTCCACTCCAGCCTCACTCTTGCTACTTCCTACCTCACACTATAAGTTCTTATAGGATGTTTTTCCATATTTCTTCAGGTTTTCTTTTCTTTTGAAGAACTCTTTTGTGGAATGAAATAGGAAAAAGCGGAGCTAGCATGAAGGTGGGCATGTGGCTTATGCTGTTAGAGGGCCTTGAGCCCCCAAAGGTATTTATGAACTCCCCTTCCCCTCAGTAAACTCCATAGATCAGAGATTTTTAGAAATGACTGCTATAGCACTAAGTCTTCCCGTACAGTTGAGAGAGCTCATATAATTCATTACTTGAAGGGTACCATTGTTTGTAACTGATTTTTCTATTTTCTAAATTGGAGTGCTTTCAACAGCTACTCCTCTAATAACTCCTCTTACTTTCATTGCAGTATTGCTGCGTAGGAGGGAGGGGGTAGAGTTGTAGCTGCTGCCTGTGAATGAGCACACCTCTCAGCCTGTGTTAACAGAGAACTGCACAAATGATTGGCGTGAGCATGCCAGCTGTATAGCACCTATTACTTCGACATGCTCTACATATGTGTCCCTCTATCGTAGACCTTAATCTCCTTAAGAACAATGACATCCTAATTTCATTTCTTTAGCATCTAGCAGAATGTCTGGCACATAGTAAGTGCTCGACAAAGGTGGTTTTTTCTCCTTAAAAATCAACTGACAATTGGAACTTGTTTGAGTTTTAAAAGACTCAGTGAATAAATAGTACTTATCTTCCCCACGTGGGTTTTGAAGCCACTGAGAAAGAAGAAGCAAAAGGACAAGGCAGATAAAATTGATAAAACTGGCATCGAGGATGTCTTTTAAAGGTGCAGAATCCCAGCCTGAGATCCTAGCCATGTTGGACTGGGAGAGGCCATCCAGTGTCCTGCTTTGGTGAACTCCAGGAAGGGAGGAGTCCAGCAGAGTTTGTGCCTCCTGCCTGCAAGCCACTCTCTCCCAAGAGGAAGGGCAAGTAAGGACTGTGCATACCCAGTTTTTCATTCCAAATCCATGTGTAGTGTTGATCAACTTACTCTTCTTTGGGAATTACAAAGGGAGCAACAGGGAGATACTAGGGGGATCTCTCTCCACGTGGAAGGAAATGTCAGCAGTGGCAGATAAGAATTTCCCCTTCTCTTTCCCCACCACCGTGACCACACTGGGTTCCTCCTCAGTGCTGCAACCTCAGCCTCAGAGCTTTGGTCTTTATTGTATATGTATATGGTTACAAATGCCCACTCTGTCTAATAGTGTCACTGTTACTCTTGTGTCCTGAATTGAACACCTTAAACTGTAAATGTACAGTGATAATGTTACTGTTGGTCATAGAATGAACAACTTTGCCCACTGCCTGACTCCAGCATCGGGAGTACCCATGCCACGTATCTGCTAATAAAATAAAAGAAATTCGATATTTTGTACTCTTATGAAGAGTCATTGGTAAATACACAGTAAAGTAATAACATGTAATTTGATTTCTAAAATGTTCCTCGCAGTGGGACATTCCCAAGAGTCTATAAACAAGAAACATTTTGGGGTAATGTCATGTGTTTTCATTTGAACCTAGCTCTGAATACATATAATCTATTACATAATTACTATTTTAAAGTAAACATGTTCCTATTTTCATATGAAGAATTTAAAAATCTGCAATTGAGATCTCTCATGAGCACTTTATTTAGTGCAAATTCTCTAAGTATAATGTAATAATGATAATAAACAGAAAGAGGGTGCCTGAGTGTTTTCTTGTTATGTGAAGCCTTTCATATGTATTGTTTCTTTTGATCCAGAAAACAGACCTATGAAGTATATATTTAGCCCTATTATCAGATAAAGATACTTAAATTTAGAGAGGTTAAATAACTTGTTCAAGGTCAAATAGCTGGTAAGCAGGAAATTCAGACTCCAAGAGCACATGCTTCTTGACCTCTCAGCTGCCGTGCTGTGAAGGAGACTTTGATTATCTAACCATCAGCAAGGCTCATAGCCAACGTATTACTTTCATATCTCTCTCTCATTACTACTTAATGGAAAAAAATACTAAGTTTCAGCTATTCCTGAAACTTATCAGAGTACTCCTTTGTTGTAACAATTTTAACAGTAAAATGAGATAAGTCTGAAAATTATTGTTTTTTACTCATCTGGTTTAAAAGAAATGCCAGCCAAATGATCATTTTTATTATATTCTACTTGAAAATTTACAGAAAGTTATTTAACTGACTTGTCTGGACTCTTTAAGATCCTTTGTCTTACATCTTTAAACAGTTTATTACGTGAACAAGGAAGGTTGCATGTGGAGTGCAGCTTTTCTGAAAAGGGAAACCGTCATTTTTAAAGAGCCTTTAGGAAACAGTTTGGTTTGGACTAGAGCCAATACTAAAAAAGAGTTCATTAAATTATTAAAACAATTACATTTGCTTGGGAAAACTTTGTTTCACCATAAACTAGTAAAAAGCATCTAAACATTTTTCTAGCCACTATGATAAACTAAATTTTATGAACCTATCCTGAACCAATAAGAAATGAATGTAAATACAGCTAATTTAACGAATATAAACATTTATATTATCTTATTTATGTTATATTATTATATTCACTTAACGAAGATGAGGGCAATAAATATCTATTAGTTTTCTGCTCACGTGACTCTCTTCTGTGAACACTCCAATGGGTGTTGATACAGGATTTCTAGCAAAGGGGAACTCATCACCACATTGTACAGCCCATTCACAGTTCGGTGGCTCAGTGATGAGAAAGTCTCTTCATACCTTAAAGTGGAATCTACCTCCTAGAAATGTCCACACATTGCTCTGACTTTTGTTTCAATGGCTGCATATGGAAATAAATCTTTCCTCTCTCCTATCTAACAAGGAAAAGGATTGGTAAGTTTAAGGTCAAGTTTCCCAGTATACTGTTTAGGCCCTCTTCTCTACTCACTCTGCACATTTTCTTCAGGGGTGATCTTACTTGTACTTATCCCTGCAATTACCATCTGTATGTTACTGAGTCCTAGATGTTCTTCCTCAGTCGGACTTATATATCTGACTGCTTTCTGGACATCTCTATTTCCATATTTCACCAATATCTTATAAATGTCACCATAACATATAAATTGAACCTGACAAAAAACAATCTTTTTCCTTGCCAAATACACTCTTCCTTCTGTGTTTCATACCTTAGTGAATAGCTACAGAAGAACAGTGGTAGTTGGGTCTTTGCCAATTAGAAGCAAATTTTTTGTGACTTTTTTCCATTATCTAGAGTTAGCACCCAGTGACTACAGTAGATACTAAAACAGAGAAAAGGAAAAAGTAGTCTTAGAAAAATATAAACTCCCATGAGGAGTATCACACAAAGCAATATACCTATACAAAAAACAAAGGGCATTTGAAAAATCTTTCAAAGTCTGCATTAAAATTGCAAGCTTCACTAACAGTTATTTATTTTTCCCTTGGATTCATGAATTCAGAATGAAGACAAAAGAATGCCACTTTAAACATATTTAATTAGTTGTACTCATGGCTTCAGGGTATTATTGACTCATAGTTTACTAGGTTTAAAAATTGATAAAATGCTTATTAATAATAGATGCTTGTACTCATTATTTAACATTCACTAGGCAACCATAGTTTTTGTCTCCATAGACTAATAAAGCCTTGGTTTGAGACAATTAACTAGGTATTTCAAGAACTTTTTTGTTGAATTGTCTAGATAATTGCCTTGGTGCCCTGTTTGCTTTTCTTATGCAGACAAGGAGCTAGATAGAATATAAAGTTTTCTTTCTTTTTTAAAGTTTGTTATAGGAAAAAAAAGACTTTATGGTTCAAAAGAAACTTCCTGGCTAATAATGAAGACTTAAGCATTACTTCACAGGTATCTTTGTTTTACGGTCAGAAGTTTTAAAAATGCTATACTGCTGGTCTTTTACTTATTTTAAATTTGTGTTTATTTTTTACTTTTTGAAACAAACGTGATTTCTCAAATAGGGTACCATATTTAATATTCACTACCATGGAAGTTCCCAGGAAAACATTCTTTAAAAAACTAAAAGAGAAATAACAAAACTCCTCAAACTCCCAAATAGTTTAAATTGTTGGGATTAACATTAGTAGGGGAAAAAAATGTAAACACAGCTGTGTGTAGTGGGTAGGAGATTCAGGGTCCTGCCTAAATGATCAGTGTCCTTATATGTCTAGGTTTAGACTAATAGTAATCGTTCCTTCTCCTGTCACCTTTCTCTCCATCTGTCTTTTTGTTTCATGTTGCTTTTATACATACAAAACCATCAAGATGAAGGCTAGCTGTGACTACCAAGATTAATAGTCTAAAAACTGAAATTAAGGGCAAGTTTATTTTTCCTTTCACAAGACTTTTGATTACCTGAAGAAATATAACAAATTTTTAATGTATTACAAATTATATTTTAAATATTACTTAGCACAAGAATAAAGACACTTAGATATCCCTAGGTTTGCTGCTATATCTTTTGCTGCAGTTATATCTTATTTCATGAGCATCAATTTCCTCAATTGGAAAGTGAGGATAGTGTTTACCTAAAAAAGATTTTTTAAAGAATAAAATGAATAATATATCTCAAGACTGTAGATCAACACTTGGTACAGAGCTGGAGCTCAAAATAAATTAGAAATTATCAAGGGTCTCACGGTGCTCATTTGTAAAATAAGGAGCCTGTATCAAAGCTACTCCAAGTATGGTTTGCAAACCAGTAATGGACCATGAGCTAACTGGTTTTTGATGAGTTAAGTACAGGAATTGGGAGTGTGTGTGCACAAATTTTACATAATTTTCCAGAATTATTCTGTCTATTTAATCTAATAATAAGAAACTAGAACTTGTGTTCTTATAGGTTTTGCCTTTTTATTATTTCATTTGTAGTAATTCATTTTTTGCTATATTTTATAAAATTATTGGCCTATGATTGAAAATTTAAAAAAAAAAGCTGGTATTTCATCACAGTTGTTTAGCATCACTGGGCAAGTTGACCCCTACAATAATCATTCTAGCTATTATAAATTTCTGTTCTGGGTAAACTATATACTTTTTTTCAGAGTACCACGAAATGTATTTGCAACAGATACAGATGTTTTTAAGTGAAAATTGCTTCACTGAATTAAAATTCCAAATATGTACCCCTTAGTATTTATTCACATTGCCACCTGGATTAGAAAGCACGTTATAGGTGCCTGAGGAAAAGAATGATGTGTCTGCACTGTTGACAATCAAATTAAACTTTCAATTTGTTCTTTAAAATCTAATCTATTTGGATTCAAAGATCTGTTTTTAATAAAAAGCAGTGGGAGACTACAAAATGTTAGTGATGTGTGCTGTCACTTTGTATCTTCTATTGCTGTTGTTGTATTAGAAAGGAAATAATTCACTTCTCAAATACACCATTTTCTATCCTTTAAATGTCCTGTGATGAGTGGTGAAGTTAATGCAGTTTTATTGTGGGCCTACTATGTACAAGGCTCTGTTTTGCATTTGAGCTATAAAGGAAAACAGAGCCAAATATTAGTCGTTGCTTTCAGAGGACTTCTGATCTATTCTTGGAGTAGGGCATGTACACAGGAAAAGAAGAAACACAATAGTTAGCTCCTTGCAAGAAGATGGTAGGAGAAACCAAAGGAATTAAGAAGAAGTAAGTGCCATTTTAAGAGGAATAGAGGCCTCCCACAGAGATGACTCTTGACTGAGAGAACAAATTGATAAAGAGAGAGAATGGGAAGAGAGTTTGCCATATGGAGAGAACAACATCACGTTCTTGAGATGGTAAATATATCTAAAATTATCTTTGCAATAGTTTAGTGGCTGCCAAAACTTGCTGGGGAAATATTAAAAGATAATATTGAAAAACTATGATGAGAATAGATGGTTGAAATGCCTTGGGTACCAGGTCAAAAGTTTAAACTTATACTCTATGAGTAATAGAGATCCACTAAAGACTTTTTAACTAGGAATGACAGTTAAAGAGATACGTTTTGAGAAGACTAATCTGGAGGTATGGTTAAGATAATTTAGACTGAGAGGATGATTGAAAACCAGAGAGGTGACAATTGCAACAATTTAGGCATGAAGTAATGAAGGCCTTTGTTTGGAATGGGGATAGTGGCAGTATAAGGGAAAAGGTGCAATACCTTCTGAAGGCAGAATTAATGCAATTTAGGGATGGTTTATGGAAGAGAAAGTAAAAGAAAGTGCTATAAGTCAGACTTGACTTTCTACAGCTAGGAAATAAATGGTCTGGAAAACCATAGAATATTATGTATGAATAACAAATAAGCAAGTCAAATGGAGCATTTTTTTTTTTTTTAGTTGAGATGGTGAGTATACTTTTGAATACTTTACTATCCCAGGTTAGCAATGGGATATCAATGATTAGAAACAGAGTCAATTGATGATAAGGGCCTTTAACTCATGATTAATAGCATTACAAAAATATGTGTAGTTGGGAATCATTCACACAAAGGTAATACTGGATGCCAAACAAATGAATTGGCAGAAGTAGTAAGGAAATAGGGTTCAGCATATTGAATTTCAAGGAGATCCTTCATCTAACACAGAGGAAGCAGATTTTAAGGCATCATTTCCCAAAGATTTACCTGCAGGGTATTAATCAGTCATACTAAAAAAAAAAAAAAGTGAAAGCACCTTATTCAAATATTCAGAAATAGTGGATAAAATGAAATTAGACTTACCTCTTTAGCATAGGACTTTTCTAATTATATGACTTCTAACCTCTGGAACTGTAAGATAATAAATTTGAGATATTTTAAGCCACAAAGTTTGTGGTAATTTGTTACAGCAGCCATGGAAAACTAATATGGGAAGGTTTTTACTAGAGACAATGCTGTTATTTTCTCCTTCCTACACTCTAACAGGTGTCCTCAAACTACAGCCCACAGGCCACATGCAGGTGTTTTTGCCCGTTTTTTTTTTTTTTTTTACTTCAAAATAAAGTATGTGCAGTGTGAATAGGAAGTTGTTCATAGTTTTGTTTTAAACTCTAGTCCGGCCCTCCAATGGTCTGAGGGACAGTGAACCGGCCCCTGTTTAAAAAGTTTGAGGACCCCTGCGAGTCTAGCACAACCACCAGTCCAGCCAGGAGGAGATGCTTCCCCTTGGGCTCAGGAATAAATGCCCTGTTACCAAAGTATTTGTTAATTGCTCCACCGGTGAACCAAGAACAACAGTAATGAAGTCAGCTCTCTCCTTTTCCCCACCCATCTACCAGCTACATATGTATTAAAAATTATTTGAAAAATTACATGCCCGATTTTCTTTTATGACATCATCAAAGGAGATCTGAACCAAAAATTAGATCTGAGGGTAAAGAATAATCCTTGTTGTGTCTGGTTGTAAAACATATACAGTTTGGGTCACATGAATCAAAGAAGACATGTGAAGAGATTAAAAAATATTTTGAACTAAATGGAAATGAAAACAAAGTATCAAAATTTGTGGAATGCAGCGAAAGCAAGGCTTAGAAGGAAATTTATAGCATTGAATGTATATATTAGAAAAGGTGACAAATCTAAAACCAATAATCTAAGTAAGCTTCTACCTTTGGAAACTAGAAGAAGAGCAAATTAAATCCAACAAAAGCAGAAGAAAAGTAATGATAATAAAAATTAGAGCAGAAATCAATGAAATTGGAAACAGGAAATCAATAAAGAGAATTAACAAAACTAAAAGCTGTACTTTGAAAAGATCAATAAAATCAGTAAGCTTCCAGCTAGGCTAACTAAGAAGAAAGGGCGAAGACATAAATTACGATCAGAATTAAAGAGGGTCTATCGCTACAGATCACATGGACATTATACGTGTAGTAAAGGAATACTGTGAACAATTATATGCCCACAAATTTGATAACCTAGCCTAGATGAAATGGACCAAGTCCATGAAAGACACAATCTGCCAAGACTCAAACAAGAAGAAATATACAATCTTAACAGACTTATATTAAAGAAATTGAATCAATAATTTAAAAACTTCTAAAACAGAAAGCACCTGGCCCAGATGGGTTCACAGGTGAATTCTATCAAACACTTAAGGAAGAAATTATGCCAATACTTTACAAACTCTTTTGAAAGGTAGAATCAAAAGGAATACTTTCTAACTCATTCTATGAGACCAAAATTACCTTAATATCAAAACCAGACAAATCTATTACAAGAAAAGAAGGCTACAGATTAGTATTTCTCATAAACGTAAATGCAAAAATCCTTAACAAAATATTAGCAAATTGAATCCAACAATATATACGAAGAATTATACCTAATGACACACATAAGATGTCCAGGTGGCAAATAAGAGTGTGAAAAGATCTTTCATATCATATGTCATCAAAGAAATGCAAATTAAAGCAATAATGAGATAATAATAACTACACACCTATTAGAATGGCACAAATCCAGAACACCTAGAACACCAAATGCTGACAAAAATGTGGAACAGCAGAAACTCTCATTAATTGCTGATAGGTATATAAAATGATACAGCCAGCCACTTGGGAAGAGGTTTTTCTTACAAGACTAAGCCTACTCTTACAATATGATCTAGAAGGCATGCTCACCAGTATTTACCTAAAGAAGTTGAAATCTTATGTCCACAAAGAATCTGCTCATGGATATTTGTGGCAGCTTTATTCATAATTGCCAAAACTTGGAGGCAACCAAGATGTCCTTCAGTAGGTGAATAGATAAACAAACTGTGGCACATACAAATAATGGAATATTATTCAGTGCTAAAAAGAAATGAGCTATCAAGCTGTGAAAAGATATAGAGGAAACTGAAATGCATATTAAAGTGAAAGAAGCCAATCTGAAAAAGGCTACATACTTTAAGATTCCAACTATATGACATTCTGGAAAAGGCAAAATTATGAAGACAGTAAAAAGATCAGGGGTTGTCAGGGTTGGGCAGAAAAGGATGAATTGGTAGGGCACAGAAAATTTTTAGGGCAATGAAAATATTCTGGATGATACCATCATTGTGGATACCTGTCATACATTTGTTCAAATGCATGCAACGCCAAGAGTGAACCCTAATGTAAACTACGGACTTTGGGTGATAATGATGTGTCAATATAGGTTCATCAGTTGTGACAAATGTACCACTGTGGTGGGGGGTGTTGATGCTGGGGGAGGTTGGGTGTGGGGGACCATGGGATAATGGGAAATCTCTGCTCAGTTTTGCTGTGATTTTAAAACTGCTCTAAAAATAGCCTATTAAAGAATGATTCATCGGATTTTCTTATGTGAAATCATCAAGGGTGCTATGAATTCTAAATTAGACCCAAGAGTCTGTAGTTATCCAGGTTTTGGTTTCAAGCTTATACAATTTGGGGGATTCTGTCGGAAAGAAAGAATAGAAAGTGACTATGGATTAGAATGAGCAATTACAAAAAGTTACAAACTTTAAAATGCTAATAAGTAGCAAAAAGTTACTTATATAACAAAAAGTCCTGAAAAATAATATATTTTTATTTTAGTTAAATGGCTGGTGTGCCTTTATAATGCTTTTCATATATTTTGACTGCATACTCTTGGATCATTTCTTCACATGACCATGATTTTGTCGTGTCATTTTCTATAAAGAGAATAGAAAAATCATGCTGTCTTCCTTCTAGGATAGTTAATTAAAATTTGGTTTTTTTCTTTTCATTTATTGAAAGTTTGGAAAAGTTTCTCTCAACTGACACAGCTTGTTACTAGCAATGCCATGTAAGTTTCTGAGATTGTTCCAAACCTCCAATAAAGTGTCTTTTATATATGACCTGAAAGATTTAGATTTTTCCATAGTCCAGCTGCTAGCTTCATCCATTGCAAACCTTACTTCTACAACACTACCTCTATTCTTCCAGTAACTGGCACTAGCGGACCTCTTCACATGTCTGTAGAATGTCTGGCTTTGCAACTGTGTATCCTGATGTTAGGTGTATGATGAGTCAGCACAGTAGGTGTTAGGAGCATTTCTGGAAGCCATTCTTACGCCAGGACAGTTATCAGTGACTTGACTGTAAAAGGGAGTAACTATGAGTTACTTAATTATAAAAATTTCCCATTAAACCCAAACTAAGCGTGTCCCAGCTCAATGTTCCCGTTGCAGTATCTTGCAATGCCTCGACAGTCTATCACCACCTAACAAAAGAGGAGCATGATGGAGGCTAAGCAAGAATGGAAAGAAACAGTGATTTTAATCGGTTGCATTCAAAATATCCTTCTTCAGGTTTTACGAAAATGTATGACTATGTCAGTTCATTGCTAGGGCCTCTCTCAGGGCCTTGAAAGGAGCCCATGCCACAGCTGGGCCCCAAAGCTTTATCAGCTTCTCAGTAAAACTGTCCCCGATAGATAGAACACCATTCCATACAGTGGCAGGATTCTTTAATTCTTTTTTGTTTCAAAGTTTTCCATCCCGCGATTCTGAAATTCCAAATATAGAAATAACTGAGAAGCACAGGTCATATCCCATGGTCAAAACATTTATTTCCATAGGCCACTCTTCTCAGCCTTGAAAGCTCCAGCATTACACTAGGATAAAGCTTTCTGGCCGGTTTCTGTTTGAAGCTTTCTTATGTGCTTTCTCCTCTGGATTCAACTAAAATAGATGCCCTTAAAGTTGGCGTCTCCATTTTTTTTCATTCATTTTTATTGTTGCCATGATTTGATTTAAAATAGATCATTTTGCACATTCCTACTCATTTTTCGTTTAGCTGAATTTAAGCATTCGAACTTTTTCAAACGCGAAGGAAAAGTAGAGGAGTAATGTTACCTGAAATGGAAAAATAAATGTTGCAGCAAGATTTCTAATGAAAGCGGAAGGAATGGAGCAGTGCTCTGTAGCCATGGGTGGAAAGGTTTACAGAACAGATGACTCACTCTGCTGGATAGTGTCTTATGGAACATTGGGAGTGGTTTCTGCATTTCACTGCTAAGGAGGATGAGGCTCAGAGAAAGAAATTGTTCTGCCATTTCTGGATAGGTGTTTCCTTTCTGGGTTGACAAAGCTTTATTCAGTATTTTTAAGTGTTCCTATATTTATCTTTTGATAGAATGTATGAACAATTAACTAATTTACTTGGATTTTTATTCCTTACAGGTAGAATTTCAAAAATTTGATGAATGTGTCTCTTAAACTAAGTATTTGATATTTTTTGTTTGATTTCATTAGTGGAGAGGTGATGTGGGACATGGAGAAGTTGTAGGAACATTTGGCAGTCTCAGGTTAGGAAATTTTGGAACCCACTAGATAAAAGCAAAATATAGATTTCTCTCTTAGAAGTATCTTTTATAGACCATGTGTAATAACTTAAATGTAAAACGGTTAGGTTATTTTTCACAAAAAGTTATGCACCTGTTCTCCTTTAGTTTGCTTAAATCAAAGTATCGTATTATGAAATACACTTTGTGAGAAGCCTGTTTTAAATATGACTATTTGGTGTCACATAGAATTGAGAACTAACTCTGTCTTGGTGAACTTCTGGGGGAACTTGGAGCAGCTCTGGCTTAGAATCTCTTCAATCTACATGGGGTGGCACTGAACACCTTCCATGGCATGTTCCCCTCCCCCTCACGTGTTGTGTCCATTTCAGTCACAATAGGGTACTCACTCCTCCCAGAACAGGCCTTGCTACTTATTTGTGATTTTAAACATCCAGTTCTTTTTGCATGCAATATTCTTTGCATTCTCCACACTCCTTTCAAATCCTGCCTGTCTCTCACAGTCATTTTAAATGCTGCCCCCTACTTGAAGTCATTCTCTATTTTCCCCATTGAAATCACTCAGTAAATCACCCTTCCTCCTTACCTCTTCCTCTCTCACTGTGCTTGCAAAGACTTATTTTTACTGCGTTCTGCATTTTCTAATAAATACTTATGCTTCTCCTGACTGACTTGTAAGTTACGTGATGGAAGAGATGGTTTCCTGAACTTTTTGGCCTTATCCTTGGTGCTTTGTAGAAATATGAGATAGTTTGTTTGTTGCATCAATTTATTGATGCAACAAATATTTATCAAGGGCCTACTATTTACCAGGCACTATGTTCTAAGCACTGGAGACATAGCAGTGGACCAAAGTGATAAAAATTTCTACACTAATGAAACTGTCATTAATTTATTTGATTTGAATTACATTTACATGTTTTTCTTAAATATCTTATGTGCGCCTCAATTTATAAAAAATAATTAACATTATTCTCTAGTCTTTGACAGCTGTTCACATTAATGTTAATTTTTGCTAACTAGTATTAATAGGTGTTATGTTATAAGGTTCATATTCATGCATTGGGCAAAAGATTAGAATCCTATAGATCAGATAGCTAATCTTATAGGGTTGTATGCAACTTAGTTACTTTGGGTTTTTAATATTTCTGATTACTCTTCACTTTCGACCCTCTTACCTGTGTTATTTTTTTAACCCTTTGTTATTCTGTTATGGAGCAACATGTTTACTGCCTGTGCCTGCCAGTGCAGGGCGAGCTCACTGTGGGCAGGAGCTTTGATTTGGACGTGGCTACATCCCCAGTACCCAATACTCTATCTAGCTTAAAAAGGTGCTCATTCATTGTTTTTTCTAATGATTAAAAAATGAATTAACAATACCTTCTTTATTTCTAGAGGAGTTATATAATCTTTAGTATAGATGATTTCCCCTGTGAAATCAATTTTTCAAATTGCCACTCCTAAAAAATGCCAGTGCTAGCCAAATGTTCTGACTGAAAAGTATCCTCTTTCAGTTATAGGTCCTATTCTTAATTTTTCAAATCACATCATTGGTTTAATCTTACTATTTCTGCTTTACATTTTCTTTAATTAATTGAATTATTTAGGAAATATAATAAATATCTTTGCATTTATAATTTTATGAAATGACAGCCATCATACGAATGGCAAAATTCTTTGAAAAAGCAGATTGGTTTTACAATCTTACTTGAGACTGGAATATGATCAGGCTATTACGAATTAAATCCTTTTTATGAAGACCTGAAATTTATAGATGTGTAATTCCACAACAAACAGTACAAGTTATAAGCTACTTCTTGAACTAGGTATAGATGCAGTAACAGTAGATGTTTAAATGTCTGAGCTGTTTTACTGTGACTTATACCCATGTTTAAGTTTATAACTCCCACTTAATTATGAATTCTACATTTTAAGAAGCCATCTATTATTTACTCTACGAAAACTCCTAAAATGGATAATTTATCTAAACTGTAGGATGAACATATGCCTAAAATTTGCCCCTTCTTTGTCTTTGTTAGCAATTCTTCATTTTTTTTCCCGGCTTAATTTTCTGTCTGTAGAATATTGCTCAAGTTATCCAGAACCTAGAATGGTATAGAATGGGCTATTAATTGGTCATAGAAAAATAATCGATACACAGATCATATAGAGTGGATTTGTTACTAATGCTGTTTAAGGTATAGAATTTTAGTTTCCGCTGAATTTTTAAGAATTGGAAAAAGGTAGGAAATAAACTTTCAGTCTAGGACTCATGCTTCTTGTGTTTCACAATCAGTATAATTGTTATATTAATAAATACCTCAAATTCTTGTACTTTCAGATAATAACCACTGTGGGAACATTTTCTTCCTGTAGAATTTCACTCAATAAAAAAAAGCAATATATTTCTTGAGTTGAAACTGTTTGCACTAGGACAAAAAAATCAATTTTGATAATATACATACTGATTAAAGAGAAGTTTTTTTTTAGCTTTTGTACCACCTATTCCAGTTGCTTTCACAGTATTTTGTCCTGAGATTTTAGTTATTCTTGCGCGCTTTCCTAAAACTCTCATCATCTCCTTACCAATGAGAAGGGGGACAAGAATGTGAATAGACCAGACAATTGACCGCATAGATGCTGCCATCACCAAGCCATGATCAGGGCCCTATAACATCACTGCAGTGGATTATAGAGAGCAGCAGGTAAAGGGCTTGGATAGAAGGCACATCCTGGAGGATCTGGTTCACAGTTTCCCATGCACATAAAAACCACAACCAAACTGCTCTGGGGTCTTTCGAATTTTTGAGGACTCCTAAGTATTCTGTCTCAGCCTGCAAGTTTTCTTTCAAGTGCTGACACTTCTTGCTTAGAAGTACCTGTCCCTAGGCATCGTTATGAAAAAGATTCTGAAGGGATTAATTTTTTTTTAATGAATGAATGCTTTAAAAGCATTGTTGACTGCAAAATTAGAATCATGTGAAATCTCTCTAAAGCCATTTATTGATTCTGTCATATTCTTTCATTTTCTTTTTAGACTGGGTTAAGTATTAGGTATATAGTGAACCATACAGACATTTTTCTCTTCATTAAATTTATAATGATGGTAATGATAGCAATAGCAATAGCATTAATAATATTTTATGGAGCTTACTATGTGAGAGGAACTAGACTTAGCATTATAAATATCTTCTCTCACTGAGCCCTCCCAAACACCTACTATCATTCCCACTTTATAAGTGAAGAAAGTGAGGCCTTAAGAAGTTACTTGCCAAAGGTCACACAGCTAGTCAGTCTGATTCCAGAGTTCTTTACTCTAATAGTAGTGAATTTTGTGATAGGGGAAAAATGGAGTTTTATTTTCTCTGAAATGCAAAGTACTTCATCTTTACTATGGAATTTTAGTTTACACTGACTTATGTATGCATTTATTGTTTTGGTATAATAAAGTATCACAAATCTAGCAGCTTAAAGCAGCACTCATTCATTATCTCAAAGTTTTGGTGACTCACGAGTCAAGGCACAGTTTAGCTGGGTCCTCTGTTCAGATGCAGATGAAGGTGTCATTAGGGCCTTTAATTTCATCTGAGGCTTGGAGTCCCTTTCCAAGCTCACTGCTCCTTGGAAGAATTCAGTTTTTGGTTGGAAGGTTAAGGTCCTCAGCTTCCAGAAGTCACCCACCACCCCAGGCACATAACCCTCTCTGTAACGTGGCAGTTTGCATCTTCAGGACCAACAAGAGATATCCCTGCTGCTTCTTATCTATTGTCTATAGGTAGACCTTCCTTTAAAGGCTTAGTCTTTTGGACCCTTTTGATGAGCTCAGAGTCAACTGATTAGGGACTTTAATTACATTGCAATTTTTTTTTTACTTTTGCTATGTTTTGGATCCTAATCATGGGAGTGGTGTTCCCCTCATCCCCTCATCTTCACAGTTCCTGCCCATATTCAGAAGAGGGGATTATACAACGGCATGGTTCACTAGCGGGGGCCTCTTAGAATTCTGGCTCTCACT